>VWPU01006542.1:0-230381 GCA_013398955.1 Callaeas wilsoni
TGCCCTCCTCCCCTTTCACTGTCCTCAGGTGGGGCTGTAGGAACAGCGTTTCCCTGATCCCTTTGCTCTGGAAGTTGAGGGTACAGGAGACCTGCAGCTGGCCCTGGTTCAGCTGGCAAAACTGGAGGACAAGATGGGGGAAGGTGCTGAAAAACATCCCAATCCTCATCATTTTTCTCTTCCTCCCCTTGTTCTCCCTTCTTTCTTAACACATAGACCTCTCCTGTTGCTTGTCTCAACCATACTAATCCACATTGCCTTTCAATCTATCTTTTCCAATTCTCCTCTAAATAAAACCACGTAACTCGACACAAACGAATTTTATCTGTTCCATAAGGTGGCCATTTAAGCCCCTTTGGTAGAACATATTTTGGCCACACAAAATAACAATATTCTACCATCATCTCCCAAGTTACCTCTGAGGGAATGCATAATCTGTCCCAAGACCTCAGCATTCTCCCCAAGGGACTCTCCGGGGGTATTATGGGATCGTCATCCCATCTGCCAGGATCCCTTCCTGGCTTTACTTTTGCAACCCTCCATGGGTGCCTTGTTTTACCTGTGCTACCCTCCATGGGTGCCCTCTTAGGTTCATCTGTGCTACCCTCCATGGGTCCCCTCCCAGGTTTACTCCCCGAAGATCCCATTGTACTCACCGGTGAGATTGTCAGTGGTCCTTTCCTGTGGACTCTTCACGGACCCCCCTGGTCCGCCACTCATCTGTCTCCTGAAAGGTCTTGGGAACCCAATCAATCGCCTGGTGCCGGCCACCACCAAGGGGAGCTGATCACCAAAACTGGGTGAGGCGCGCCTTCAGCTCCACTCGCTGCCCCCCGGCCCCGGATGGTGGAATATCCCGGACAAGAGCCCCCAATTGTCAGGAAAAGTAATCCACCAACACTAGAGAAAAAAAAAAAAAAAGGAGACAGAGGAGTCCCGTTACTTTATTCGAATAAAGGGAGAGGCCATAGGACATTCCCCTGGAGTCTCTCAAATTTTTGGAGGACACAGCCTCCTTTTTATCCTAATTTCCCGACTGTATTTTCCCTCTCTCTTTCCCCATTGGCTGAGGTACTTGAGAGGTACAGACTTCCCAGAACGCCTAATTTTTAAGATTCCCTTTTAATGTATACTCCCCCTTGCCTTTTTTTTTAACTTTCTATGGAATTTATGGTTCTCCTCATTGTTTCTTTCATCTTTTGATATTCAGTTTCATTTATTTGCAGACTTACAGTTTCCTGTAAAAGACAAATCTCTCCTTCCTTTCTTCAGCCAGTGGAATCCTTTCCCATTGTTTCTTTTATCTCTTAGTGCTAGTTTTTATCTACCAGCAGGCGTACAGTTTATTTGTAAAGACAAGTCCCTCATTCCTTTCACTACTAAGGAGGGATAGGAAAGGGAGCAGAGAGGGAAAAAGAGAGAGGGGGAAAGAAACAGAAAACAGGGACAGCGTTACCACAAGAACCCCGGCTCTTTGTCGGCATCAGCTTAGCAGGCGGAGCAACGCGGTGCGTTTGCGTAGCTCCCATGGCAGGCTAGGCGCGATTTCCGAACAGTAGCAAGCTGCATTTTCCTTCCATCGGCGGGGAACAGGCTGTCGTGGCTACAGGCACAATCCCGTAGCAGCTGCAGGTTCCCAGGGTCGGGGCACGGCGGCTGCGGACACGACCTAGTGCAGGTGGTGGCGGCAGGCTGGTCGCCACAGGTTGGTGCTACGGCAGGCTGGTGCAGGCAGGCAGCGTAGGAAACACGGCGGCGGTGGTCGCGGATGGATGCAAGCGAGCTCGTGCTGCAAACGACGGCAGCGGCGGCGGCTACAGGAACGGCTGAGTGCAGGCTGGCGGCGGCGGCTGTGCCTGGGAAGCACAATGGGCGTGGCTGGCTGCAGCGGTGCACGCTCTATCGGGGAGGCAGCGGAGCACGAGGTCGTTGCGATGACGGTCTGGTTTGCGGGAACGGTGAAGCAGGGAAGCAGGACCACAGGGAGGAAGAGGGAGGAGGGGGGCCGAGAGGACTCTACAAGCGAGCCCCCGCTCCCTCCTAGCAACCCAAAGCGAAATAGCTCTCGTTGTGTCACAGTTAGCTTCTTTATGTGCTAAGGTTCCTCGCACAGCTTGATTTCCCGGGCACTTTTCGCGGGCATCCGGGCATTTGCCCCACCGGCAAGTGGGGGGACGACGACATCACTCACAGTCCGATCGTGGATGCTTTCTCTGCCCTGATTGGCTGCGAGGAGAAGCCCCCTCGGGGACAGGGCTGCTAGCACATGTACAGCCCCTATAAGAATATAACATGTGTTGAGGCATAAAAATCAGATTGATCTCTTTCAGTATGTGAGGAGACTGTGTGACTGCAAAACTGAGACAGCCATTAAACTGATAATTTTCAAATAAAATATCTACATCCAGGTTATATTCAAAAAGTGAATGCATGTTTTCTTCATGTGTGGCACCACTACGTTTGAATACTTTAGGAGTGACAGGTTCTTTTTTTAATTATTTGCAAAGTTCTAGAATTGGCCTGCGTTGTAAATAATTTCTTATGAAGATACCTTTGTTTTGATCATAATTTTATAAAAAGTAGCATGCAACAAATTTCCATGATTAGTATATAGATAACTGCAGGGGCATTCCCTTACCTGCAATGCTGCAGCCTTTATCCCAGATGCCAGGAGCAGTTGTGGGGCTGCCCTGCCAACACTATCCTATCACATGGATGAGCGTAAATAAAGACTGCAAGTCAGCAAACTGAGAAAGTTGTAAGCCTCGCAAATGTTCCTGCAAGGGTCAGAATGTAGGAATTGCTGGTTATGGAGTAAAGGCTATGCCTCCTATTAATGAGCACTGAAGCCTCTCTCAGTGTGAATGTGTTCACTTGTGTGTTGTAGGTGGCAAAAGCAGTGTCTCACTCCTTGAATAACTGTGTGAATTGTCTGCCTGGACAAAAGGATGTGGATGTGGCCTTAAAGAGTATCGGGGAATCGAGCAAGAAGCTCCTTGTTGATTTGGTAAGATGGCTTTTAATGTGGAAATATATTTCAGAAAACTGAACAGCAGATCTGGGTTCCCCACGTGTCAAATCATTATTTAGTAATTGTGCCCTAAGTATACTTCATGTAAGCCATGTTTAAATTTATGCACCTTTAGGCAGCTGCTACTTAGACTTTTTGTAGTTTTGTGGGCAAGGTGAAATGTGTCTGTGACTTGTGAAGGCAATATTAAAATTGACATAGATTAGTATTAACTTTTTGGTTTTGAAAATTGCAACTATGACTTAACATTCTGAAGAATATGAAAATTAGAAAATTGTAGTTCATCTCCCACCTAGAAGTGATCAGTTCACTTGAAGGAACATTGTGATCTGTCAAAAAATGTGTGGTCATTTTGTGTAAAGAGTAAAATTGTTACTTTGTTTAGCTGCATTCATGTCAAAAAACCCTTTTTGCACTGGTAATTTGCCAGAAGGTTATACTATTTGAACAGGGTTTTTTTCTGCACCCACCAGTGACCTTGCTATCCTGTGAAAGAAGGAGGAATTGTATTTTGATATGTTTGTTTATGCCTTTTGATAAAACCACGGTTCTTTTACCAAACTGATTTACTAGAGAGAGTTCAGAGTAATTCTGAAGAGCTGCCAATACTTGTGTCCCTTGAAAAGCTTACAGACTTGTCTGTCCCTTGAAAGAAAAGCAAGTTGCTGGACAGATTTCTGGTTGGCAGCTGTCCCATAGTTCCAGCTCACTACTCTGTTGAATTTGGTGGTCTCAACATGTGTTGAACTCTCCAGTCATGAAAGGCTGGTGCGATGTGACAGACAACAAAATACTGAACTTTGTCTCTTACAGCTACCTCCAAGTTCTAAGTCATTTCAAGAAGCTCAGAGTGAACTGAACCAGGCAGCAGCAGACCTGAATCAGTCAGCTGGAGAAGTTGTCCATGCTACACGGGGCCAAAGTGGGGAGCTGGCTGCAGCTTCTGGGAAATTCAGTGATGACTTTGATGAATTTCTTGATGCTGGTATTGAAATGGCTGGTCAAGCACAAGTAAGTTCTTGATCATGCTAATTGAGAGATAATCTTGGCCATAACCTCCTGCAGTGCAGTACATTGTTTATGTAGCACTACAGTGCAGCACAGCATGCTGGTGTGCGCCTATCCAAATATGACAGGAGATCTTGTGAGGGAGTCATCTGGAGCTGGTTATCTGGAGAGAAGAGAACTCAGCATTTGCATCTTCCACAGGATGTTGGTATTTGTTCCTGTGTCCAGTCAGAAATATGACTTCGTACTCCTTTGTGTGGTTTGGTAACTAATTTGAGCTGCAAAGGTACAAAGATGTGCTGAACCTCTGAGCTTGTGGAAAAAGTTGCTTTTATTTTGGTGGAACTACCATGGAGCATAATTTAGGTGTACGCTGTTCAAAATTTAGCACCTTTCTTTGCTACTTTTGAAATGCTTTAAGTAGATGGAGGAAAAGATGTTTTGATACTGCTCTGTGGTGCTGTGGACTTGCTACAGAGTAGAGCAAGCACTTGAAGAGGGCTGCCTAAAATGCCATCCTTGGATCTGACAGCAAGCACTTGAACTTGTGTTCAGTGATTTAAAATCTGGCAGAGTTCTACTTTGATGAACTCTAACAACCAGGAATGTTGTCACATGTTGCAGAGCTCATTCCTGGTAGTCTAGGAACTCATTTGAAGTTGGAGATACCACCTTCAGTTTATCTTACTGGATACAGTTGCGCTGAGCTACAGTAATTGGTCATTTGGCAATGATTTAGCATAACAAATGTCAGCATATAAAAAGGAATTGTGTATCAGAAGAGATGGGAGGACTTGCAGAAAAAAGAATCTGCAGATGGTTTTGCCCTGGTTAGTAGGAGGACCCTGCAAACCTAAGAAATGATTGCCAAGGGAAAATGGCCAGAAAGTCCTGAGCGTGTCAGTCCTTTGAAGTCATTTATGAAATGTCTCTCTAGAGCAGATACTTTGTAGATAGAGCTTAGTAGAGACATCTGACAGTGGCTGGTGGTTATTATCCCTCAGAACTTCATCATTCAGGTTCCAGATGTGTGAAGTGAGTTAGGCTCTGTATACAGCTGACTCTCTGAAAGTGAGTAACAGTGAGGTACCTGGGTGTCTCTTTAGCTGTGGGCCACATTGACTTTTAGAATGTTTTGTTTGAGGCAATTCAATGAAGGGAAAGGTAGAAATGATACTGTAAATGGCTGCTTGAAATGAGAATCCAGCTGCTGATGACTGTGTGGCTCTTGTGAATTTGCTTATCCTCATGACACAGGGGATGGTAACCATCTTAGTTATTAATGGCTGATCTTTCAAAAGAGAAGGCCTTCTGTGTGTAGTTATTTGACCTGAACTGAAACAATACCAGGTATTACGGGTGACTAGCAAAATGTAAGGGTAGGAAGGAAGTAGAATGTAGTAAATATAGAGTAAAAGCTATTCATATCAGCTGAATATTATGCAGCTTCTTTATATAAAACCATGAACAGACTGTTAGGAAAAATGGGTTCACTTCTACTGATCATTGGCAGAAGAATCTAGTCATAGCTGTTTGCTGTGAAGATGCAATACTCTTCTGTGACTGTATTTAAATGCAGGTTTCCCTTTTCAAGCAATGGCTTAAAATAAGTAACAGAACATCCAAGTCAGACTGTTGACTGAAGTAGGTTTATAGAAACTTATTTTCTTGGGAAAGATGGCTTTATGGAGGATATTTTTGTGTGAGCAATCCCAGTTAGATGCTAGAGAGCCTGTGGACTGCACAGAGGATGCCGGAATACAGAGCGTACACTGACTGAATGATGTGAAGCAATTGTGCCAGGCAGAGACACATAAGAGTCTTGACAACAAAAGCATTGTTCAACAAGTAGTTAAGTTTCTCCATTGCTCATTTGTGAATACTGCCCTTGTTAGAAGCGAAGCTATTTGTTGTAAGGGTCTTTTTCTCTTATGTAAGTGAAGCTAGAGGCACCTGTCTGGGTGAACAGAGGCTTGGGCCATCCTTCTCTGAGCTCACGTATATCAGTGGTTTCAGGTGGATAAACAAACTGGGTTTCCATATGTGGTTTTAGCACACTCTCTTGATTGCTAATTTTGTACTTAATGTTATGCTGCTGTGACTTTCCAGACTAAAGAAGACCAGATTCAAGTCATAGGTAACCTCAAGAACATCTCTATGGCTTCCAGCAAGCTGTTGCTGGCTGCCAAGTCTCTGTCTGTTGATCCTGGAGCTCCTAATGCCAAGAACCTCTTAGCAGCAGCAGCAAGGTAAGGATGTGTTGCTTGCTTTGTTTTCCTGGGGTATTTGCTTTTCTCTGTGGTATTTATATTGTGCTTATATATTCTTCTGCTACTGACAGTTAACTGAGTGGTTGGAACCTGTAGTTCTATTTAAATGGAAGTAGGCCAGAGGAAAGTTGCTTATGTTGGAGTAGTTCCTCAATTGGTATAACTTGTTACCCTTGGTGGAAATAGGAACCTGCATTTGAAGACTTGGACTGTTTTTTGAAAGAAACCGGTGTATTTTACGTACTGTTTTCTCACCATCTGTTTTCTGACCAGTCAATAGCTAACATTAAGCTTCTCAATCCCTGAAAGAAAAGAAATTGAATAATATTCTTAGATAAAATGTGCTTAAAAATCGTAGCTACCTATCACTAACAGTGTGCATGTGTGTATGATCAGGAATGCTTAAAAGGGTTAGATGCTACATTTCTTCAGTGGAGCATACCCTTACTTTAAGGATTATAAATCCACCCCCTCAGTAAAGGGCTTCCTTAAGAATTTATGCTACTTTACTTTGTCATATTTCATTTTTTAAAAAAATTACATCTGCCTTATCTCCCTGGAAATAAGTAGCATCTATCAAAATTATAGATAACCAAAGACAGACTGCTTAAAAGTGAAGGAGTCACATGAGATTTTGTTACTGCCGCAGCATCAAACTGCTCCGGATTTCTGCTTTAGGCTTGGAGCATTCCTAATTGGAGTATAGAGGAATTTAGTGTCCCCAGTGAAATCCAGGTAATGGTACCTAGATTACAGGGTAATTACATGGTAATCCATTGTAAGTTCCTGCCAGGTTGGTATTCCCTCTGTGCAAGCATGTAATAGTAAAAGGGAGGTGAGCCAGGTCGAGCCTTTAGCTGTTATGTGTGTGTGCATGTGTGAAACCTTACACAGACAGCACATACCCGTGTGAAATAAATACTGTACCAGTTCTCAGTTTGTGTTTAAGGTGCTAAGGAGACACTGTACGTCTCTTCTCGGATCCTCTGTTCTGGCTTGAGACAAGCTTGCCAGGGCTTTCTTCTCTTTCCCTGCTATGTTATGATCAGGGTCAAATATTTTTACTTTCTCTCTTCTCATGAAAATGAAAAAAGAGGCATAGCTTCCTTATTGTAATAAGATAGCTTTTCTTCTCATTTTTCTCTCATCATCTATGGTACTGTGATTAGTCTTCGGATTTTGTTGGGTCTCTTTTGCTTTCTTTCCCCTTTGCACCAGCTGTAAGAGACACTTCAGCTTTTTCAATAGCTTTGTCTTTTCTGTGGAGGCATTTTTCTTGACCACCGCTGACAGGACTGCAACACTGGCTGAGTTCCCTGCAGGGTCCAACTATTTGTGTGTTATATTTGATGAAAACAGATGTGGCCTTTAGAGTCCTAGCAGTCCTCTTCCACTCTGGGATTGGTGTTTGAGGGGCCACCTTCCTGGTTCTACTGCGTCCAAATGGTTTTCAGAGTAATGTTTGTGCACTGAATGGATTCCTGGGAGAGGTACCTGATGTATAATAATGATATTCGCGATACCATGTGGCCTCCTCTACAAAGCTGATAATTCTCTTTCTTCAATTGCTGGTATTCTCTGAGTCAGTACGAATTTAATCTCAGATTAAAATCAACAGCAGAAAAGATATTTTTGTGTGAAGTTTCTCTGGGAGTGAACAGAACTTCCAATTTTTGTCATTTATTCCTATGTCTGCATGCAATGATATTTTTCTGATGCATAGAAATCACTGATGTTCAGCAGGTGAACACCAGGTCCTCCCCAAGGACACCAAAGCTGCTGAAAAGGGTAGGAGTCTCAGTTAAACAACTATGTCCATTAGTTTCCATTCTTTTTGCCCTGGAATTGAACATAAACATAATGTATGTAATAAGCACATCCTGTTTCCTTTTGTAACACTAGGATACCATCCATCCAGGTAATCATGTTATTGATACGTTATCAAGTGCCTGTTTTCTGAAAGGGAAAGTAATGCAAATGCCATTCAGTTTCCAAGGTCAGAGGAAAGCATATTCTCCATACACTCCAATTTCACTGATTTTCTCTTCTTCCAGATGCCAGTTTCCTGGGTTATTAGTCATGAGTCTAAAATGAATGTAGTTATCGTGGATTTTGCCTATTATCAGAGTGTTCATCAGAAAGACAGAGAGTGACTGTTGTATGTCAGGTTCAGCCTATATCCAAGAGCTGTGAACTCCCATAGGAGCATAATGCCTTTGCATAACTTGTTCTCTGTGGATATAAGCCTATGGGAGAATATCAGTTATTAGTTAAAGAGAAAAAAAAACGATTTGGTAAGAGACTATAGAGATATATAGCAGGATTGTGTGTGTGTGTGTATTACAGTATGTCAGACAAGACACAAGACTTTGGTAGAGAAAGGTAAATAACATTTACTTTACATTCAGCCATTGTTTTCCATACCAGACACTTGTTTCTGTATCCTTTAGGGCTTCTGGGTTGGTAGTTGAGAAATGATTCAGTTATTGTCAGACCTGGAGAAGTGCTGAAATACCTTTTTAGCAGCTACACTATGTCACTGTGCCAATGTAATATGTTGGCCTTGGCCTGCTGCCAGATGGTGTTCTGTCCTTTGTTGCCAGTGTTTTCCCAGAGGTGCCACCAGTTTGGCTGCTGGGCTCAGCCATGTAGTAGAAGATCCCAGGTGTTTTATCTTTATGCAGTATACAGTTAATGACAAAAGTTTTACCACGAGGAATAGTTTAACTTTAAAATTCACATTTTTTTCTCCTACTCTCCCTAGAGCTGTGACTGAGAGTATAAACCAGCTCATCACACTGTGCACCCAGCAAGCTCCCGGGCAGAAGGAATGTGATAATGCACTCAGAGAACTGGAGGTATTACTATATTTCAAAAGTTCTTACAAATAAAAGTGGGTCCCAAATGTTTGTTTCTGTTGTATTCTTTGTCTGAATAGCTCATGTCACTGTCTTCTCACTTGATATCTGTGCAGGGATTTTAACTGTATACAAGGTGAGCATGGAACCCATGTAAACATCTTGTAGGTTTGGCCAGAATGAAATTTGCTACCCTGTCCCCATCTCCTCTTTCCTGCCCTCCAAAGGTACAGCTTAGTCCTTATTATTCATACTTACCGTGACTTAAGGAAGAATTATGACAAGATGGACGTTTCTACTACAACCAGTGCACTGGAGGGAGTTGCAGTATCTTGGTTTTTCCATTTGCAAGATGTTGTTACTGACATCCCACTTTAGGATGATGTTTGCCATCTTCTACTTTGACCTTTCTTAGTGCAGATTTTTAATGCCTTGTTCCTGCCTTCCCTATCAGACTGATACGATGTGTGTGTCAATACAGGCTCTTGCAAGATACATTCTTGATCCCGAGTGAAAGGTTTGGCTGGCTAAATAATGGGTCAGTTGAAAGACCTAATTCCAAGATTCCACTGATCACAGATAGAGCCACTTTCAGTAGTAGGAAATAATATCTTTTAATTTAAACTAGATGTTTGTTGTTTACTATCAAGGACAAAACATCAAGGAGTGACTGGCCTGTGTTGAGAGCATAAAATACCATTAAGCTTTTTATTTCTAGCCCTTAGTATCAAAAGGATACAAAAGTCATTGCAGTGCATTCCAGAATATTGTGACTTTTAATATGCGAGTCCATGGTTATCACCCAAAATGTTGTAGGAGGTTCCCTAGGATCTGCTTTGTCCTTCTGAATTCTTAGCTTCAGTGTTCTCTCTTTGGTCACCGGGAGTGGCAGCAAATCCAAATAATAGAAATAGAAACCAAGAAATCGAGCTATAATGTAAAGGAGCAAGCAGAGGGAATGAAGTGCTACTTCTCAGGATTTCCTGAAAAACTAATGGGGAGAGATCTGTGAAATGGCAAGGATGTGAAAGGTGAGAATTTCCAGCTAATGAGCCACAGAAAACTGAGCGCTTAGAGGAGAAACGTAGGGCAGAATAGCCTTAAAAAGCCCTTGCAGAGGGTTCTGTGCCAATAGCACAGAACTGGACATGCTGGCATGGATTGTGAGCAGGGCCAGCAAAGGGCGGAAGGAAGATCTGTAGCATCTTGAACTTCCCAGAGAAGGGAGAGTTAGTGAGAAAAGCCTGGGTATATGGAATTAGAGTAATGTCTGGAAGAAGGGAAACCAAGGCAAAAGCAAACAGTCCTGAAATCAGACTGGAAACTCACATCAAAGTAACTGGAGGAACTAATGAAATTTTAGAAGTCTTAACTTTTAATTTCTCTTTACAGTGTTTAAACTTTTGCCTCTTCCCTTCACTTCCCCAACTCATCACACACTATTCCTAGTCTTTCCAGGGCTTCTTAACTACTAAAAATCATTGTTTCTGTAGAAAGATTGTGTCTCAGCATGGATTTGATAGACTGTCAGTAGTCTCTGTGGTTTTCTCTGGAGACTCTGGTAAAGAGAGGACCTTATTGTCTAACCTTCAGTGAGGTAGCTAAACTTGCCCAGAATTGCAGCTGAAAAGAGAACCATGGGTGTTGCAGTAATTGCAAATGTATGTTAGTGGGAAGTTTGTGCTGGCTTGTGTTTTGCCAGTCTGTTCCTTACATTCTGAGGGCCTCTGTCTCCAAAGCAGTGTAAGTGCTGTAGGAACCTTGTTTGTTTCTCAAGTTGTTACTTAATAGAGCACAACATGAAGAGATGCTCCAATGTCTGTGAGAACTGACAGACAGAAGAGACAACTGGAAATTGCTTTCTAGACACCATATCTTCACCTTCTTCTCTTTTTTAATTGCTGTAAGACTTTAAGACAAAGCAATAGCTGAGCTGTTAAAAATACTGTAGGTGTTTCTGTAACATCTTAATGTTAGAAGTTGTGTTACGAGAAAAGTCCAAGTGTTTAAAACATGCCTTGATTCCCTTTAGGTAGAAGGCAAATGTCAGATACAGCTGCCAGTACCTTTCATTACTTAATTGATTTTGCTTTCACCAGAACGATTAAAAGTCTTTTCTGCATGATATTTGGCAGTAAAGTAGTGTTCCTTCATACTTGAAAAAAGGTGTGCTACAGATAATTTTGTAAAAGAACCAGCCTCCTGCATTTTGCAGCTTTTTACAAGTTTTGTTATCTAATTCCATTCATTCTTCTCCAAGAATATGTGACTGATTGTCACATTGTTATTTTCAGGACTCAGAATCACCTCAGAAAAAGAAATAAAACCCAACTATATGTAGTTCCCTGACAGAAAATTTTCCCGTGTTGGGGGAATCTGTTGACAGTGTAAGAGGCAGGCAGTTGGTGGATGTGTACTCAGTTTGGTAACCCTTTCTGTTTCCAGACAGTGCTCAACAAATGGCCACTGTTTTTCTTATCACTCCTTTAAATTTGTTAATGAAATTTAAAATAGTACTGAAAACATGTGTTACACTTTTGACACCTGACAGAAAACCAGATCACCTCATGTCAAGCTGAGCATCTCTGACCACTTATCACTCATCACAAACACGAGGTAAATCTGAACTTCCAAGAGATGCGTGGTGCACAAATGTGGAGTTCCCACAGCTCAGTTCGTGTTGCGTGCCGTTTCCTGCCTGGCACACCCTCAGGGAGTGTGTAGCTTTGGCTGCTTGCTGGAGACCAACATGCAATATTACACTGGGATAAGCAGGATAGGCGTGATGGTCTGTGTTCTTCTCAGCTCAGTATTTCAGTTTATTATTTATTACTGTCAGTAATCAGTTTCTTTCATTATTTCAGACAGTTAAGGGAATGCTGGATAACCCAAATGAACCTGTGAGTGATCTCTCATATTTTGATTGTATTGAGGGCGTAATGGAAAACTCAAAGGTAATTTCTTTTTCCCACCTCTGTGCCAGTTATCAAGTGTGTTTGGATTTTCAGAAGTTTCCACATGCATATTGAATATTAGAGGTACAGTCAGTGTTTACAGCTAAAATGTGTGCTACACTCCTTGATAACCTGTGCCTGAGATAGGTCTCTTACAAGTAATTTCAGGTTTTAGTAACTTAGAACGTGTATTGCCTCAGTAAGAAATTTGTAGTTAAGTGACTAGTACACAGTGCTCTGAAAGCTTCTACTCTCTCCCTCTCCTGTGCACTAGACAGCATGTCATACTTTGGGGTGCTGTATTTTGACTGCAGCTATGTTAGAACAGCCCAAAGCATGAATGGGAGGGCTTGGCAATGAAAGCCCATTGTATTGTTCTGTGCAGAACAGCTTTGCCAAATGTCTGAGCAGTTCAGACACCCCAGCACATCAGAAAACCTGTGGGAAACCTCTTCAGTTATTTTTAATCAAACTTCTTCCTTTGAAGCTGGCTTTTGGTGTTCTTATTATTTGATGTGTTGGAATTCATATTCATTCTTCTCTAAAAGAAAAAGAAAGTACCTAATGGATGTGTGTGTCATCTTGCATCTAATGCTCTACTGCAGTCAGAGCTCATTTTGAACTTTAAAGCCAAGTGAACTGAATTCAGTGGGACATACTGTGGGAATTCATGTGCATTCTGACACTAAGATGGTTCCAGAAGTCTAGGTGCAGTTTCATTTCCACTGAACTTCAGCAAGTTTGGTTACAAAGGTCATCCTGGATGTGTCAACAGCATCTGCAGGACTGGCTGTCATGTTCTGCAGTCTGTGAAATGCACCTAGTGCCAAGTTAGCTGTGATGACTAATGGATGACAGCAAAATTAATGAGGGTTAATTCTGTACCCTTATAGTCATTTGAGCTGTAGTAGTGCTTATGTTTCCTGTCAGTCCAGTGTCAGTGGGCATGCCTGATCCCTCACACCACACAGAGGAATATGCCTGGTTCAGTGAAGTCTAAAAATTCTCAAAGCTAAGTCCAGGGAGTTTGTGGGCCAAAACTGGTTTCAGGCCAGCAATCACTTGCCTCTAGGTGGTGGGGATGCATATTTGGAAGATAACTTTGTTTTTTAATTTCTGAGGTTCTTGGAGAATCAATGGCAGGCATTTCCCAGAATGCAAAAACTGGGGATCTTTTAGTCTTTGGAGAATGTGTTGGAGTTGCATCCAAGGCTCTTTGTGGCCTCACAGAGGCAGCAGCTCAGGTAAGCTACTGAAAGCTGTAAAGCAATTAAGTTTTTATTTTTTAGCAAGCTCATGTTCTGGGTTTGTAAATCTGAAATTCACTTCCCTGTGGTCAAGCAAGTGATGACTTTGTACTACACAGTGTGTTCTGTGTAGATCCCCAGAAATTGCGCACACTGCAGGAAAAGCAGAGTGCAATAACATATATTTTCTAAGAAAGGGAAATGACATCAAGAAGGAAGCTTTGCTGAGGATAAAGCAAAGCTGCAGCATATGGAATTCATGTTTGCAGCTCAAGCTCAGAACTATTATATCATAGAGAAATGCACAAAAAAGCCACAGTTAAAAGTAATGAATCAAGTTCTAGTTTGTAAAAGTTCTTAAGGAGCACTACAAATTTCAGATGTTGGAACTAAGAAGAAACCTCTTTCATCTCTTCAGATACTTTTGGAATAACCAAATTTCTTAAGCTGCTACAAAAAATTAGGGTCTGATCTCTGTGGTTTCACTGATCTGATAACTGAGTGAACTATAGAGAGCTGATACAGTCACCTTGGTGAAGGATTTGGCTGTGGGAGATCATGCTCTGCATCTGAAAAAAATTCTTGATTTCTCCAAATATGTAATGCCTTAGTATGGACTAAATCCCCTTCACATGTAACTCTGAGTAGCCTTACTGGCATATTGAGGTGACAGATAATTGTATCTGTAATGGATATAAGGAATCTTCATGTATGCTTGTGACAGTTCAGATAAGTTGTCCTTGTTGAGAGACATGAAACTTGTAACTGAGAGAGGAGGTAAGGTTGGCCATCAGACACCTTGAGCTGCAGTGAGACCAGCAGCTGCAGGCCCGATGAGACCTGCACTCAGCAGAAGTGCCTTTGCTGGATTGCTTTTCTAGTCTAGACAAAAACCCCCACTACCTCCAACCATGGCTAATACAGTAAATAATTTACCGGTACCAGTGACCATCAAAACTCTCTCCATTGGCTGTGCAAGTGACAAGTAATGTTTTCAGGGATAGCAGCTGTCTAAACAGAGGGCTGTTAGTTTTGTTTCACCTAATTAAATTTCTGAAGTGTGAGGGTATGTTTTCTTGGTTTCAGTGGATTTTGGAGATGTATTGCTAAAAACAAATGGTAATTGTATTTCACAGAATGATCTCTGAGCACCATGTGCTATGACATATGGCCAACTTACCAGAGATCCAGAGACAGATTTAGCACGATTTCTTAGGATTGTTTTCTTTTCCCCATTTCTAGGCTGCTTACCTGGTTGGTATCTCAGATCCAAACAGCCAGGCTGGTCAGCAGGGCCTTGTTGACCCAATTCAATTTGCCCGTGCCAACCAAGCGATCCAGATGGCTTGCCAGAACCTGGTCGATCCAGCGAGCAGCCCATCGCAGGTGATTGCAGAGGATTGCAGGGAGACCATCCCTGTTCGGACATGGGACTTTGCTTTGTTCGTGTCCAGTCAAAGGCATTTTGGTTTGACTCTGTTGCCTGAGTTTGGACACTGATGTTGCAGAGCTGCAGTGTGGTTACTGTCCCGCCCCTCTGACATTCTGCCTGTTCTGTGCTGGTTTTTACAGGTCTTATCAGCTGCCACGATCGTGGCCAAACACACATCTGCTCTGTGCAATGCTTGTCGCATTGCTTCATCAAAAACAGCAAATCCTGTTGCCAAGAGACATTTTGTGCAGTCTGCCAAGGAAGTTGCAAACAGCACTGCTAACCTGGTTAAAACTATCAAGGTAAAAATGCTGCTTAATTGTGCTTTCTTCTTCCTTTGTGATTTTAGGAGGTTTTCTTGTTAGGTTTTTTTCCCTCTGTTGAGACAGAATCAGAACAGTTAGGAATATCTTTCTACTTTCTTGGATATGCATAGTTTAAAAAAATCACTAATTATGTTTTCAAAGATCTGAATTGGAAAACATGTTCAGTGGTGTAACTGCTGAATTCAAGATGAAAAAAATTGGGCAGTTTTAATATTAGGAGAGGCAGCCTGCCCATCCAGTATGAGACCCCTCAGGATTGATGTATTTAATGAGCTTGCACCTTAAGAATAATCTGCAAGCAACTGAATGTGAAGATTTTTAATGGCATTAAGTTGCCCAGTGTATGGAGATTTTTGGAGCTATTTTTGACAGCTTTACCTTACGTATAGGAGAAAAAAAAAAGGAAATAAATGATAGTGGGAAGCCATTTATGTTGCTAGTAGTCTCCTGTTAATAGTAACCTTTTATTTTCCAGATTCTTGACAGCAATTTGGTAGGGAGTAGTTTTTCTTTGTGCAAGCAGAAGTAATACTTGTGAAGCCATGGAGAATTCACAATTCTGAACCCTTCTGGAAGCCATTAACTGATCTAATCTGATTTCATCAGCTGAAGTGTTTATTCTGAGATTGTGAGAGAGATCGGTTGATTTGGGTGAAAAGGAGACCAATACATTACTGATTTGCTTAAAACAGAAATAACTAAAAAATTTCAAAATCAGTCTGTAGGAAACAACCACTTTCACAAACCACAAAAAGGTGGGAGTTAGCCCGTTGCACCATTTGGAGTGTGAGGTCCTGAGACACAACTTGAGAAACTCATTGGAGTGCAATGACATAAAACCTGCAGCAGTTTAAAGTTTAGGGTCAGTAACCAGCTACAGAAAGAGACACACACCTAAAAGATCACATTCTTTTCATCAGCGTTGTTTGTGGAGGAGCTTTCAAATATCATAAACACGCAGCAGTTTAAAACTAGGAAGAGTTAAACCATCTTTCTTCAATTTTGCTAAAGAAATCCATTAAGACAGAGCTCAATCCTGATTTCGTTTCCAGGCACTGGATGGAGATTTCTCTGAGGAGAACCGCAACAAATGCAGAATTGCCACTGCACCTTTAATAGAGGCTGTGGAAAATCTGACAGCATTTGCTTCAAATCCAGAATTTGTCAGCATCCCAGCACAGATCAGCCCTGAGGTAAGGCAGGATACTGCATTTCCATCTTCCAAAAGTTGAAAATGTTAAACTAATCACATGTTGGGAGAGAGCAAGTGTTAAGACCCCAAAGTGTTTCCTTGGGTTTCTGGGTGTTCACAGGGCATCCTGCTGTCTTTTGTTTAACCTCTGACCTTGACTTTTCCACCAGTAGGATGCACAGTTTGACTACAGTAAGTGCTGCAAGTCTGCTGTTAGCAAAGCCAGATGGCACAGGTGATTTGCATGTTTTAGTAGCGGTATTTTTCCATGCAATACAATAGTAAGTATCCCCTTTTTTTTCCCCTTGAGCAGTTTTAACAAATGGAACCTAGTTAGTTCTGAAAAGAATCGAAGGGATGTTGCTGGCTTTCTTTGTTTTTGCCCACAAATTCTCCATCCTCAATCTGTGCAACTATAGCAGAGTAGAATGTGAAGAGACTAATAAAGGATTCATTTGGTTTGGCTTTTTTTCCACAGGGAAAAGAGATAAAAAAGCAAACCCCTCAAGCTTCATAAAAGCTTTGGAGTAGAGGTCGTGTGTTATTACTGGCCCTCCAAGGGCTGCTTCCTGCTTTTGTCAGGCTCTGATCCAGATGGCAATATCAGATAATGCAGTAGCTGTTGCAATCTTACAGCTGTGGGGATGTAAGTGAAATCTAAGTGTGTCCTCCAGGTCTGTGGTACCTGGGTTTATCAGATTATTGGCAATAAAATAGATACATAGATGATAACCCAGCTAAGAGTCATCAGTCATCACTTGGAGTTAGTAGTCTGACTGGGAAAAGGGCACATCTGTTGATGACATCAATTTCTGTAACAAAGTGTATTTTCAGTGATATTTCTGTAGTCTGCAATTAGACAAGTGTCATTGTTTTCTCTTTTTTCTCAGCTGGAAAATGCATTTCTTAACTTGAGGCAGTATGTTTCAGAGAAAGCTATTGGACTGATTATTGTAGTTCTATTTCTGTCTTAACTATCTGTGAATATAATAGTACAATGGAGGAAATTATAATTCCATTTTAATGCTGTTAATTAAATAGACTTTTAGAAGCAGAAAGTGTGGATGCACTAAAATCATAATTTAAATGTTCTTTCTATTCTTATACCTTCCTTGAACACAGGGATCACGAGCACAGGAGCCAATTCTGGTTTCTGCTAAGACAATGTTGGAGAGCTCATCTTTATTGATCAAAACTGCCCGTTCTCTGGCTATCAATCCCAAAGACCCTCCTACATGGTCTGTACTAGCAGGGCATTCCCATACAGTCTCAGATTCTATCAAGAGTCTTATTACCTCTATCAGGTATGTCTTTTGTAGTAATTGAGCAACTGTTCATAAAGAAAAATGCCATATGGCCATTAGCACGGTGTTATTTTACACTGATGGAAATTACTCGGTGATGCACAATATCTCCCCATTTACATTGGGTGTTTAATCATAATTGATGACTGCAGCACCCTGCAGCACAGAGCTGTTTTGTGTTTGTGTTCTGTTCTCCTTCTCTTCTCGTTCCACCTCCAATTCTGTAATTCTCATTTACTCTAAGGTAAATGTAATAGAGAATACTGTAGAAAATAAACACTGTAGCTAATATTAACTCCATGCAGATCCTGTACCAACATGCAATACGTGGGAAACAGGTTTTAGTTTGTTTTTTTTTTTTAAGTGGGCCTATGTGCATTCAGGAGAGACCCTACTCCTTGCCACCATGCTTAGTTTAGTGTCTCTCTCTTGCAGGGACAAGGCTCCAGGGCAGCGAGAATGTGATTTCTCCATTGATGGGATCAACAGATGCATCAGGGACATTGAGCAGGCCTCACTCGCTGCTGTTAGCCAGAGCCTGGCCACCAGGGATGACATCTCCGTGGAGGTGAAACAAAGCACAGGCACAAACAGAGGAGTGCTGGACACCCTCCTGCTCAATCATAGCACAATCCACTGCCAGTGAGGGGAGAAGTGTCCTTACTGGGGTCTTTCTAGGCAAAGTCATACACTGACCAAAGTGTATCACTTCTCTGAAGATCTCAGAATCACCAGGGAATAGTAGGGGTGAAAGTAGTTCTTTTTTGCTGCCACCCACATATTACTCTGACTTCCTATGCTGATATGACAGACTGATAATAGTTTTTGTCATGCCTTGTCATGTGGAAGTCAAGATTAGTTTCTGAGGAATAGATTCATTTCTGAAGCTAGTCTGTTACTAGAAGTCCAATGACATAAATGTCAATGTACTTTTTCTTAATGCCTAGTTTGTCCTTTAATAAGTGAAATTTGAAGTTGATGTTGATATGTTCACTTTAAGAAAACTTCCTTCTCTGCCGTCTTCCACATCTCCTTCCCCAGCAACTCACGTTGAGATTCTCAGCTTGGTATTTATGTCTTTTCATACTGTTGCTTCTTGAAATAGCATGTTTATTGGAGTGGTTTCTTCAAACTGTAACACTGCATACTAGAAACATGTCAGACCAAATGAAGCTGTGCAAAAGAAGTCATTGGAGGAAATATGGCATAATTCATTTTTACTGAAATGATGAAATTATCTTGGACACCATGTCAAACTGAAATAAATGTTACCCAAAATGGCAGTTATTTATAAAGCAGTAAAGGAATGTAACAAAGGGCAAAAACAGTATATTTTTTCTCTTGCCTATCATGAGAGTGACCTTAATCCTGATGGCTGCCAAGATATCTAGTGCCTCTGAATTAAAAGCCAGTATTTATGTCTTGATCAGCCATTAATATGCTTTTAATATATTTACTCCTGTCCTGCAGATTGGATTCAGGAGGTCACTCCTCATCTCTGTCCCTCAGAGATGTGACATTTTGCCTTTGCCAGTGGATTTCTCCCGCTAGGTTCAAAATCTGCAGCAGAGTTTTTTTGTTCTTGTACTGTATTTTCTGCTTTGAAAAGTGTTTCTTCACACTTAAATCAGGGCTCCTGACAGTTTTCTGGTTGGTGCAGTGATACTAAATCTTTGTCAGGGCAAAAATAGCTTGGGAGGTATCAGGGGGCCTTGATCACATTGCAGTGAGAAAGAACACCTAGCCCTGAGTTTACTACTGTCAGCACTTTCTTCCCGGATTTGTCATATAAACCTGAAGAGGAGCAGGCCCATCTCAGGGTGGCTGTTGTTGAAAGAAGGTAAGGGAGAAGAAATGAGCCAGTACGTGAGGAAAACCAGCAGTGTGGATTTCTGCATTCTGCCATAGTGGGTCACTTGAACAGCTTTGAGGATGTTGGCTGGTCTGAGAATGATTGTCAAGTGTGGTACAACTGGATAAGTGAACAGCTGTGATAACAACTGACAATTTTTCTTTCTTTTAGGCTCTACAGGAGCAGCTGACATCAGTTGTACAGGAAATTGGCCATCTCATCGATCCCATAGCCACTGCAGCTCGGGGAGAGGCAGCTCAACTGGGGCACAAGGTACTGTCCTCTCATGACAAAGGCATTCGAAATCTTGGAACGCTGAATGTTAGAGAAGACCCCAATTTCATTCCAGTTTCTCTTCCTGTGGGAGAGCAGAAGAAAGCATTTGTAAGGAGAAAAAATACGGAATTCTCAAATACTCAGAGCCAAGACCAAATAAACCTTTTTATATTTTGGGCCAGAGGAAAGATATTCTCATTGAGGTTTTTGGTTAGGGGCTTTGTGTAAATGTCTTCCTCTGTTATATGGAGTATAAGTAGAGTCAAACTCAGGCTTATAAGATGTCTGTCCAAAAAAATGAATGTTAGAATGCACGTACCAAAAGCATATTTACCATGGTTATTGCACGATTAAAAAGTTCCTCACATAGCAAGTTCTCATCCTGTGGTATATTCTTGAGAGTAAAAACTATAGAGGCAACAAAGATTGAGAGGTTCCTCCCTTGCCCAGAGGAGATGCTCTTGAATAGCATCTGGCTCCTGTGACAGCCTTGAACACAGTTTCATATGACCTCAAGGGACAATGTGCTTCTGGAGGAGGAGACGTGTGGCTTTGCAAAGGAGTTGGACAGTGAGGGGAGATACAATCCCTGGGCACATGATCCAAACCCAACTCTGTACAGTGCAGAAGCATTGTGCTCCTTGAGCTAACCCACATCCGAATGGTAAGTAGGGAATGTGTTTTCTCTCAGTGTCACCTGAGAAGTGTGGTTAATAGCTTTCTGGGGTTGTTCTGGCTTTCTTAGGTAACACAGCTGGCAAGTTACTTCGAACCCCTGGTTTTAGCTGCAGTTGGAATGGCATCCAAGACACTGAATCATCAGCAACAGATGACCGTGTTGGACCAGAGCAAGACTCTAGCAGAATCTGCCTTACAGATGCTGTATGCTGCCAAAGAAGGGGGAGGAAACCCCAAGGTAAGGTGGTTATGTGGCATTAAGGGAGACAGAGAAAGGCAAGTATGGCAGAAAACCCAGCACATACCTGCTGTACAGGCAAGGGATATGTTTGCAGTGAAAGTGCCAGTGACAGCTCTCCTGATGGCTCCTGAGAGTGGAAACATTTCTCCAAGACAGGATTCCAGTCTTCTCACAGCATTCTCTCAGGGGACACAAAGTCAGGGTATGACAGCAGCTATCTAGGCTCTCACAGAGAAAGCAAATGGTTAAAAACCAGGGCTTGTCTGGTGCACAGCCCAGTGGCATGGGGACCCTTGCCAGGAAAGAGCAGCAGCACGTGACCGTTCATAACTCAGGTGTGATTTGTGCCTTACAGAGAGCCACCATCTTTAGAGGACATTTATAAAGACTGTGGCACCTGAGGCTGAAAGTGTTGTGTGCCATGGCTCCTTGTAGGCGTTAACAAGTTTTGTTCTGTCCACTTTGCTGCAGTGTTTTACTTGTGATCTTTGCCCAGAAGTGTTATTTTCAGTGCCTTTATTGTTTTAATTTCTTATGCTTCTGATTCGCAGATTGTTTTGCAGAGAGAACATCTTCTGACTCTCTTGGTTTTCTCATTCTGTGTCCTCCAGGCATCTCATACTCATGATGCCATCACTGAGGCTGCACAACTAATGAAGGAGGCTGTAGATGACATCATGGTCACCTTAAATGAAGCTGCAAGTGAAGTTGGCATGGTTGGAGGTATGGTAGACTCGATTGCAGAGGCAATGACCAAGGTGAGCATAGAAATTAACCCCTTTCTCACTTTGTGCTTGAAAGCTGATCCACATTGCAGGGCTTTGGACAAACTGGTGCTGATTCAGTGGTCAGTCATGAAACGTTGTCACAGGAAACCTGAAGATTATTTGATTTTACATATTATAAATTAAAACTAATGTGGGCCATGGTGCTCACATTTACAACCTACATGGTACCTGTCAGTAGAATTCCTACAAAATATTTTGTTCAGTAATATTCTGGCATTTAACTGTCATCTTAGGTCAAGTGACCTCTTATTTTTGCTTCCTTTTTTTCCCTTATCTTTCATGTTAGTCTCTTAAACAAACAGCAGTCTCTTAAATGAACCTTGAAGCAAGTTACTTCCAGAGACAATGATGTCAAAGCCTGAAATGCACTGCTATGCTTTGTAATGCATTCTACTGAAGATGTATAGTTGCAAAGTGTACATGCATTCAATCCAAATATTTGGCTTTTCCTATCCTGACTTAGAGATTGAAGACTTTAGCACATAAAGAAATCTTACATTATCCTCCGGCATGAACATTTTGGTTCGTAACTGTTGCACCTTCCTTTCTCTATTAGCTGAGAACAGCAGATTGTTTGACCTTGCATGAGAAGCAAACCTCATGCTCAAAAACTTTGCACTGTACATTCTCTGCATCTTCCTTGCTCATAACCTGGGCTCAAGTATTTGCTGAGCTTCTCTGTACATCCTGGTGTACTATTTTCATTTGTGTATCTTGAGAGAGAGGAGATCATAGAATTGAATATATAATACAATTTTACTATTGCCTGTAAAGTATGCTGTTTATTGTGACTTTTTAATGCTGTGTTTTTCCCTCTGTCTTGCAGCTGGATGAAGGTACACCTCCAGATCCGAAAGGAACTTTTGTTGATTATCAGACCACTGTGGTGAAATATTCTAAAGCTATTGCTGTAACAGCACAGGAAATGGTAAGAAATTACCTTAACAGGGTGGAAACTCTGTGTACATAAGGAACATGGAATTATTTGCACAGTGTTGAGATACTCGTGATCATCAAGTTTTCAATAACCTTATCTCTTTTGGGGTAATGGAGCAAAAGGAGTGATGATTTTGTCAATTTAACTCTTGCATCTTAGTAGTGTGAACATAGAGGGGTCCTCTACAGGAGGAGCGCTGGATTCTATTGTGGCTCTTCTGCACAAAAGCTCTTTATTTGGCTCATTTTCAAGGAGAAATAAAATAAAAACCACATGCTTTTTCATCAGCCCATTTAACTGGGCTGAAACGCCACCTTTTGTTTATCAATGACTTTGGGATACTTTTTCGCACTTACTGTTTCATGTAGCCTGTGAAATAACATCAGTGTTTTCAGATCCCTGTGATGCTTAATGAATGAATGCAGATTGACATCCCACACTGTCCTTTTCTTTCATTTCTATGACTCACCTGGGTTTAAAAAAAGAAAAAAGTGACACCTGTTGAATTGGGATCTTTCTTGACTTGTGTTTCACAGTAATGCATAATGTATTTTCCCTTGGAACAGTACTGTGGTTGCTAATTTGTTGTTGAGAGAGTTGAGGGGACTGTTCCTGAGTGCTACAGACAGGATTTTTCACAGTCGATTACTCTTGCAGTCAAGACAGGTCCATGATTCTGCTATCTATGACAGTAGAAATTTGTCTAAAACTAGTTTTGTCCCAGGGGTGGACCTCCATTGCTTTTACTTACATTAATTTGAGACAGAAGAACTATCTCTGTTAAAGGTAGGAGTTTTCTAAAAAGAGATTCAGTTATTTATTCTGACATTCTACTGAGACATTCTGTGTTCTCCTGCCTATTTCTTCTCCATCCTGTTCCCTCATCTGAGATATGTTTTGCATTGGTCCTCAGATTTTTTCCATTTCCATGCTTCCACATCTCAGTTGAGACTGATGAGGATTAGTTCACCTTTGACAAAATAAAATGGCTGTGACACATAAACGCCACTTTCCTTCCCAGTCCGAATAACTGTACCTGGCCAATGGCCCCTCTGCATCAAAGAATGAAGTATTGGCTCGAGCTGCTGCTCTTTGATTCCTCCGTGTGTGCAGCAACTGCCCAGTTACTATGACTCTAATAAAGCATGTTTGCTTGAGTTTCTTCTGGAATTCTTGCTGGAGGAGAGATCCCTTCCATGGCAAGCAGATTACACCATTTTATCAGCGTGGCCAAATAGATATGTGTGCTTCTAATATGGGGTGTATTAACAAGTTATTCTCATGCCTGTCAATTTTCTTTTTCTCTTGCCTGTGTTTTTTTTTCAGATGACTAAGTCGGTTACTAACCCGGAGGAGCTGGGAGGACTTGCATCGCAAATGACCAATGACTATGGGCATTTGGCTCTCCAGGGCCGAATGGCTGCAGCTACGGCAGAACCAGAGGAGGTCTGCAGTTTTTAGACCTCTTTTTTCTCTGTACACAGCAGTGTTAACAAGGATGTTCTTTTACTGTGAAGAACACAGTAAAGGTGACAGGCCTTGTTATAAGAATTTCCCAATCAAAGAACAGAAACTCTTTGTCAAAACCTTTGTCTGGCTTCAGAAAGAAACAGCTCGGGATAAAAGTAGATAATGCCATAGACCACAATAGAACCTCCTAAATTCCTTGGGGCTTTCACTTACAGGCAACTTGCAAATACAAAGAAAACTCTTAAAAACTCTTTTTACTATGCGACTTTCCTTCAATCTTGCATGTTTTTGACAAGTTACAAATGCTTGTTTTATCTTGCCTGTAAGTGATTTTAAGTATAACTTCCTATCCTGAAAGTGAGATTCATGCAGGCAGTCGGAGCACAAGTATCTTTTGCTGAAGGACATCCTCCATAGCTCAGAGCTGGAATGTTATGTGGGAGAAGTGTCTTACTTGCCTCGTGCTAAGTGAGGAGGACGGACTGTTCGGCTCAGTTGCATTAACCTGCTGTGGGAGTTGCTGCATCTTCTCTGAGCACAACTGCACAGCCCTTTCACCCCTCTCTTCTTACTGGAGCATAGACAAACTTTGTGAAGATGGCGTAAGAGGGTATCTCACCTTCTCCAGATGAAACAGATTATCTACATAAAAATTCTTTAAAGAGTTTTTACTTTGTGCTTATACATCCTGCTGATACACTACTTGAGTGTTTTGTGCTTAGTAGCTACGTGAAAAGCAATGGCTTGCACTTGGCTCGATATTGTTAAACTGAATTACCATTTCTGCATGTTACTTTGTCCCTGAGGTTGGAATAATTCCGTTTGTGATACTAATAGCTGTGATTCCTGCTCATGTATTAATCCCAAATCACACCAGAATGATGGCATACATGCAGGGACTACAACTATCATGTTTCGAAACCGGGACCACACATCTTAGGATGTAGGATTATTAATAAATCGGAAGCAGTAATAGCAGGATTTTCCCCATTTCAGTGCTCCAAATAGACGTGGTTGATTCTGGAGAGTGAAGACTGTGTGAGTTTCAAAACCAAGCAGAGAGTCATACATACTTTTTGACCTAGTTTCAGCAGTGTACAGTATCGCATGCTTTTTACCTGTTGCACATACCTTGAGTACAGCTCACACTGACAGGGCAGTTCTGGACGATGAAGTAGCGTTGTTTAAATGTGAAATTGCATGTGCTTGAATTATGTCCGTTTGACTCGGGTACCTGCCTTCTCTTTTCCAGGCTCCGGGTCATTCCTGACGTGTTTCATCAGTGAGCCCTTTATAGGGTTGTGCTTCATGTGTAGATAGAATTACATCTGTGCTTTTTTCCTGATCTTTTCAGAGGATATAGTGGTGGGCGGAATATTGATAATAAAGATTCACCAGAGAGACAGTGTTTCCATTTTGCTTGACACAGTGTACCAGCATGACATTTATTTATTTGCTTTCTTCTTTCTTCCTTTTTCCCTGTGCCTTCTTTACCATCTAGATCGGGTTCCAGATCAGGACTCGGGTGCAGGAACTTGGCCATGGGTGTATCTTTCTTGTGCAAAAAGCTGGAGCTCTCCAGATTTGCCCTACAGACAGCTACACCAAAAGGGAGTTGATAGAATGCGCTCGTGCTGTTACAGAAAAGGTAAGACAGCTCTCCTTATGGTGTTTATTTACCAAGCTTCCACTGAGAGTAAACCAGTCAAACTGGATTCAGTTAACTGTTCCTTTTAATTTTGCTTTGTAGTACAATAGTGTCTAAATTACCCAAAGGTCTTACTTTTCCTTCAAGCATTTAGTGTTCATGTGCTGGATTAGCCCTTCCTCAGGCCTTGCAATAAAACTTCAGCCTCCTATCAGAGGGAGATTGGTCCAAAACAATATCCTAAGATGTGAGATGGCTCTTGTGCGTTATGAGGCACTCCCTGACCACAGTTACTGTGAGGCTGGTCAATGACATGTGGTTTTATGTAGCAATGTCCTCCCCTCTTAGGACAGGGCCAAAATAACTGCCTAGAACTGCATCTTCAAACTCTGTGGGGCTTCTTGTTCCTTGGAAACATCCCCTTCAAACAAATGGCCTGGGTAGTTTTGCTGAACCTTTTTGATGGTATCTCTCTCCTTTTGTTGGACATGAACATTGAGAGTTGGTGCCAGCGGCTTTCAGATTTCACCAAATGCCGTTGGTTCAGCCTGTGTTAATGTGCTGTCAGCTGTACCAGTTTTCCATCGTGATGTATCCCAGGAGTAGTGACAATTCCAAATTTAGGCAGAGGTAGACAGTACATTGCAAGTAAAGTGAAAGCTGATAAAGAGAGTAGTAATGATTCACAGGACCAACTTTCTTTTGATGACCACCTTGTTGCTTTTTATTGTTTCTAGGTCTCCTTGGTTTTATCTGCCCTCCAGGCAGGGAACAAAGGCACACAAGCCTGTATTACTGCAGCCAGTGCTGTGTCTGGGATAATTGCTGATCTGGACACCACTATCATGTTTGCTACTGCTGGAACCCTTAATGCTGAGAACAATGAATCATTTGCAGATCACAGGTCAGTGTTGCTGAAAAAGATGGAAGAGTGCATGCCCAAGGGAACAGTGGAACTGGCAGAAGAGACTGGCACATGGAGATAAATTTTTACCTTTCTGGATTCCTATGAATAAAATTGAATGAGGCATAGGAGTGAGAGGAGAAATAGCAAATCTGAGATTTGACTTGTTTGTGAACTACACACTCAAAGTGGTTTCTTCTTTTACCCAGATGTTGCTTTGGATTTGTTGTCCTGACATGTCAAAACACAGATATGGGTGAGAGGGGGGTGGGGAACCCTGACCAGGACACACTCTCTGTTCCTCTTGGCATTCTTCCTTCTACCTTCCTCGTCCATAATTACTTTAGTTTCCTTACAATATGCTGATTAATATGGACATTCAACAGCTGGTACTTTTCTCACAGCATGGCCAGATTTTCTTTTAGTATTCAAATACAATGCTCCCCAATGCTACTGCCCAGTCTATTTCTTTTCAAGATGGGCTCATTTTATTACACTGCCCTGCATTTGCCCCAAATGCTCTGCTGCTGTTTTAATAGTTTGTGGTTGTTTTTATTTTTTAATTTACACCTTGACCTGTGGTATGTTATGAATGGACAGTGGTATGATGACTTCAATCAGCTCTTTCATGTAGCTGTTAGTCACCATAACACTGGAAAACACATTTTTCTCCTCTTCTCCTTTTCCACTCCTTTCCTGCTTCTTCTTTTTTTGCTACAGGGAGAATATCCTGAAAACGGCAAAAGCTTTAGTCGAAGACACAAAATTGTTGGTTTCCGGCGCTGCCTCAAGTCAGGACAAACTGGCCCAAGCAGCTCAGTCATCAGCTAACACCATCACTCAGCTTGCTGAGGTAGTAAAATTGGGAGCAGCTAGCTTGGGATCTGATGATCCTGAAACACAGGTAAGATGTTTTAAGATTTTCTGATACTCTTGAAGAGAACAGTGTTCGATTGGTAGAGCTTTGTGTGACTTAGCTTTTAAGCAACATATTATGGTTCATCTCCTCTGGGACTTTTCTGGGTTTACTCAGCTATCACTTGTTTAGAATACAGTCAAGAGGCTCAAGCATTGAGTGGAACTAGTCAGGCCTTTGTGTAACGCTTCTGCTTTTATTTCACCACTGTGTTCCAGCTGGGATCCTTCTGGCAAAGTATTTGGCTCATTTTTACTAACTTGTGATTGGACCTCTGGCTCATTCTGGTTTTGTTCTGAAGAGCTTGGAGGTCTTTAAAGCTGCTTATCCAGCTTATGCCTGGACTCTGCTTTGTATTATTTGTGTAGGCTGACAAACTCTTGCCATTCTCCAGCTATATCTGTCTTGTTTTTCAATTAACTCTGCAGCTTTTCCATGTGGATTATCCCTAATATTTTTTCAGTTGTTTGTTTGGATCTCAGTGAAATGGAGGCTGGCAGGCATATTGCAGATGTTTGAAAAAACACAGGTTTTTTTAGCTGTGTTCTAAAAATCACAGTCTCATGGAGACACCCTTTATTGCCTGAGCCTTATAGCTATTTCTCATTCCATAGGTTGTTTTGATCAATGCTATCAAGGATGTTGCAAAGGCACTTTCTGATCTCATTGGCGCTACCAAAGGAGCTGCCAGCAAACCAGCAGATGATCCATCCATGTACCAGCTGAAAGGTGCTGCCAAGGTAAAACCTTATTCTTAAATTTTATTTGAAAGTGTCTGTGCAATCACATTCGATAAACGTGTGGAACTTTGATTTCAGCAATTTCTGATTGCCTGAAGACTCATTTCTTTATTTGTTTAATTATCATGGTATCATGGCCAACACAAGCGTTGGTATTTAGTCCTGTAATAAGTAGAGTTCATGAAGTCTCTTTGATCCTATTAGAAGTAACAATGCTTCCCAGTTTAATTTGCATTGCTTCATATCCTGCCATCTCTGAAAACAGGAGGAAGGATACACATATTACTGTCTTCACTTCTCTCTTCTTCAGGTAATGGTAACAAATGTCACATCCCTCTTGAAGACTGTTAAAGCAGTAGAAGATGAAGCTACTCGAGGGACAAGAGCCCTTGAGGCCACAATTGAGTACATCAAACAGGAGCTTACGGTACAGAACTAAATAGTCGTAGTGGGTTTTGCAAGTATGTCCTTATACAAAGCTGGGAGCAACTGCTTCCTTTCTCTTTAGACCTTAAGCTTTCAGTACAGATATTCTTTTCTGATCTGATGCTGTTCACGTTTTTTGATACTGGCTTTGGTAGTGTCTCCTCAGCATCACTCCCATACTGTGTCTGCAGTTTAATCTTGTTTCTGTTTTTCCCTTATTATGAAATGATCCTACCAGTGATACATGGCCTGCTATTGGAATTCTATGTAAGCAGAAATTAATGATAGTGTGGAATGATCTCCCAAATTAGGTGTTATACCATGACAATTGTTTTTCTTCCTCTTTCAAGATATAAAAGTATAGTTAGGGGTTTTTTTGACTAGCATAGTAGTGAGCGACATAAATTAATACCTGCGTGTTTGTGAAGAAGCCTGATTTTTTCCTTCCTTTACTTACAGTCCATTTTTATAAAAAGAACCCTGTAGACATAGTCTTCAGCAGGAAATGCTTTGTTGTATAGGCTGTGGATTAGCAATTCTTACATCATAACTGCACGGTGGCACCATTTTGTTTTGTCGAATGCTGTCCATCAAACATCCAGTTTTCACTGTGTGAACAAAGCTGTTGCAATGAGGAAATTTATTTTAAAATATTTTCTTTTTAAATATCTGCTTATGGTCATTGGGAATTCATATGGCAGTCATAAAACCTCCTGATCTGGTACCTGATCAGGCATGTTCTGTACAATATCTCACAAGTTACTGTCATGTATCCTCATGAAGGCCTGGCTGTTACATCCCATCCTGTAACTCTGAGCTAAAACCTGTTCAGATCTGTCATTGGAGAATTATGCATTATCACATCTTTCTCAGTTTGATTGGTATCTGTTTGAAATGTTCCTCTGGCTTTTGTCAGCATTGCTAAGGGATGGATCTGTGATTGTGCTGTTGTCATCTCGTTCATGGGGAGAACAGAGGGTGGCACATAGGTACTCAAGAAAATGTGTCAGGCTTGATCTGGAATTCCAGGGGCTGAATCTGAGCAACATCAAGGGATGTCTTCACATGTATAACTAGAATTCATTTTCTATCATCGCTTCTATTTCTGGAGAGAGGCAGTGAAAAACTAATTAACCAGGAGCACAGGATAAACCAAGCTCATTTTTGTCCAGACGTTTGCATTCTGAAACCACTGGCCTGCTTAGGTTGCACTGTGTGTGGTCAAGAAATCTCCTGATTAATTGTGCACTCCAAATTTACCTGCACAGTAAAACAATGGCGAGCAAATACAGGCTGTACATTAAAAGAATGGCAAGCAAATACAGACTACAGCTCAGGAAAAGAAAATATGTGATCAAAGAAAGGTTGCACAGCTCTTGTTACCTACATCTTCCCACAGTTCCTGTATTCCAGTATTCATGAGAGTAGTGTGTATTGTCAGGTAATTTGAACTATTTTCACATGATTCACCCTGCAAAATTATATCTTTAGATGTCTAAGGGGGACTAAATATAGCCTGAGACAATGCTCCACCTCTGCTTTTTTAAGACACATTTGAATATTTTACTGGTGATGTTCTCAGTCTCTACTGCTCTGTGCTATCAACAAGCACTTGGTAGGGTCCAGCCTTTGCAGGGTAAGGATCTCCTCATATGAGTAGACCAGCCTAAACAGCAGTCAGGATGAGAAAAGAATATAGTGAAAGGAACAGTAATTCTTTTCATCCAGTAATGCTCTGAACAGCTGCCTGTAACTGTCATGTGGGTAGTTAAATGCAGATGAGATGAATGGGTTAACCTTTTTTATTGTCTCCTTCCCTCAGCTTATTGTTTCTCTCTGCTGTCTGTAGGTGAGCAGGCTTATAGGATCCAGGCCCATGACAAGCAGGAATGATATCCAAGTATTGCAAATATGTTTCTAATTTCCTGCTGTTCGAAGGCTGCTTCCGTTCACTGTCTCTTTCTCCTGATTGTTCTGCTTTAACTTGACTGGTATCAGACTTCTCTTCTGCTTTCACTTGCAGGTGTTTCAGTCGACCGAAGTTCCAGAAAAGACATCATCACCTGAAGAATCAATCCGGATGACGAAAGGAATCACCATGGCAACTGCCAAAGCTGTTGCAGCTGGGAACTCATGCAGGCAGGAGGATGTGATTGCTACAGCAAATCTGAGCCGCAAAGCCGTAGCTGACATGCTAACAGCTTGTAAGGTAAAGATTCCCTTCCTTGCCTAAGATTGATCTTTTTGTGTTTGTATGCCTCTAAATCTGTAGAACATTATATATTTTGCTCAGTTTTCTGCTTTTCATATGAGAAAGTTAATGGGTAAGGTAATTTTAAGGGAACCTCTCTCAGAAAGGATTTTTTGTGCCATGCACACAAAAAAACCCCAGCACTAATATCCACTGTTTTCTTTTTGTGAAAATGAGGAATTTTAATTGAGCTGAAATTTCCTGGTTTCCAGTCAGAAGACAAACAATCTGTTCAGGTAGTAGAATATACAGATATTCCTGTGGTCACAAATATAATTTCAGTATTCCTAGAACAGTGAAAGGGATGGTGAAAGAAATCACTCTGATCTATTTTTAGTAGTTCTTGTCCCCCTGACTAAACCCGTTGGTTTGCTCAATTTCTTTCATGCTGTTCAAAAATGTCTGCAATATTTATTACAAATTTTTTATAAAAATAGCTGTAGCCCTATAAAAATAGTGTAGCCCTATTTTCTACAGTGTATGCTACATAAATGACTGTTAAGCCATTTGACTTTGTTCTGATGATAAAAAAATCTAGGCATAAATGATTAAAAAATGGGATTATGAAGATCTCATCCTTTTGATTTTCAGTAATGACTGTAGCAGTAAACTGCCTTTGCCTGTAAATCATAGTTATTTACTTTTGTCTTTCCGTGTGTGGAAGGTGACAGTAAAATAATGGTGCTCTCTGTCTGGTGTCTGATTTTCAGTATTTGGTCAAATCCTAACTGCCTACATCAGTCCCAGATTTATTTTTAGCCTAATACTGCCCAAACAGAAGGGTTATGTTTGTTTTTAAAATTATCCTCTTTCAAAAGTGTAAGTTCTAATATAATTTATAACTGCCTTTATACAAAACCATTGAATGAAACTTTTTATATTGTCTTAGTTTTGTAACAGGTTTTTTACTGTCTAATAGTTCTTGACCACTTTGCATGCTTCAGATTTTTATTTGTCTTTCCAAACAGACAGCGAATTCTCAGAAACAGAATCCTCTATTTTTAGTAACATTATAAGGACACTTCCATGCATGCACAGCCCAGTACATACTTTCGAACATCTATTTATGAACACTCTCTTTTTTATGTTTTTATGTGTACATTTGTTCCCAGTTAATTTCATGATCTCGAATGGTTTGTGCATTGTAAGTGGCTGACAGGATTAAACTTCCTGCAAATGGAACAGTGAAGGTCTGGGATGCTGGAAAAGCCTTCATGATCTCCAAGGGAATTGCTTTCACAAGGAAAGGAGTCTACAGAAGGAAAAGAGCTGGGAATCATTTTACTTGCCTGTAATGATACAATGTCAAGGCCTAAGATCTAGTTTTATCTTGCCTACTTTCATAAGACCAAGAGGATTGATTGGGCAAACAGGAATAAAAGTCTCCAAGAACACTAAAATTATGCATTATCCAAAATGTGTGACAAAATAGCTATATCATTTAAGAAAGATTTTACATACACAATTTGAACCAGACTCGATTTAGAAAAGCTTGTTTCTACAAATTTTGCTCTGTCTTAGAAATCTTATGCCATTAATTCTTCAAATTGATTACTGGACATGGCATTTCCAAGATAAGCTGCATTCCTTGAATTTTAGGAATAGGAACCAGCAGTCTTAGCCCCACTATGCTGTAAAAGCTGTGTGATGCAATGGGACTTGGGTTTTGTAATATTTGACAAACACTGGAGGGGTGTTACTATATTAAGCTACTATATTACTATATATTAAGCTACTCTTTAGAATTAGCACTGATAAATTACCAGATTTTTATGTTCTTTGGGCCAAGACAGAAGTGCATATATATGATCTATGGTAGAATTGTGCAGAACATAGCTCTGACTTCCTCGGTATCAGGAATTTGAATGTAAGTTCTATTTAATTGCCTGTTGTCTAAGGCAAGTAGTTTGAATTAACAGTTATATAGATGCGTGTGCTTGGTCTGCTGTAGATGAATTTACAGTAGTCATTACTAATTCTGTTCTTATAAGCAGATGCTATTTCAAAAGACAATAAGGATGCTTATTGTGGGATGTACTGAAACAACTCTCAATAAAGTCAGTGGAAATACTGTAATTACATTTATTGAAGGTTAGAGCAGGCACTAAGATAACAATTTCTTTTTTTATTACATATTTGAATAAAATAATGCAGTGGTTAACCTGTGCATAGTATGACTATTTGTAGTGCTTGCTGTTAGAAAAGAAACAGATATGAAAGGCCTATCAAACCCGTAGGAAGCAATGGAAGCAATCACTTAGATCTTTCCATAGGCAGTAGATTGAGGGAAACAACTTCTCACCTTTTCTCAGCGCTGATTGGGCTGCTGCTGGTGGCACTGGAGGCAGCTAAGCAGAGCATGGGCTGGAGCACAGGCCCTGGGAGGAGACACAGCCAAGCTGTGGTTCAGCCAGGGAAGAGACGGTTCAGGGGAGAGCTCACAGCAGCCCCCTCGAACACACCTTCCTCCACAAGACACCCAGCGGTGCTGACGGAGTAGGAGTTGTACCAGAGGCGAGTGGTGCTGGCTGCCTTACTGCTGGGAAAGCATGTGGAGAGAAAATGAGGGCTTATAGTGAAGGAAGCCTCAGCATGAGGAAACAAATGTGTTTTCTGGTTCTTCAGACATGTTTCAGTTTGAGATGTTTGAGCACACCTTCTGCCCCAGGCTGGAAGAGAAGACATTTCTGTTGCAAGTCCCCACTGGTGTAGAGAGATGTGTGTTTGGATGTTTCTGGGTTATGAAAATGATTTCCTAAAATGACTTCTGTCACCACTTTAGGCGGCTGTGAAGTATATGGAATTTATACTGAACCTTAAAAATTCTCCCAAAATACTCTGATACCAGTCTTGGCTATGTATGCAAAACATAGAAGGAACTTTATATTTCCCTCCTACAGATGCTTGCTATAATTCCTTGTGTCACAGTAATATTTAAGTGCAGAAGAGACATTTTAGGATGTTTTACAATGTATGCATAAGAAACACTCGGGGGCCCTTTGCCCTATTTGAAAACTAAAAAGAAAAAAACCAACGGTTATGAACTTTCTGGGCTTTGGCAGCTCGTTTGAAGTATGCTGAAGATGGGAAAAATCAGTCCTGTTCCTCCCATCTCCCTTCCCCTCAGACTGGGTGTTGGCTGGATGAGGAGAGGGAGGTGGCTCCTGGTGCTCTGCTCATCCCGAGCTTCCCTGCAGAGGGAGCCCAGAGACCAGCGCCGGCCTGGCTCGACATCTTGCAGGAAGGACTGAAAATAAGTGAGCCGTGAGATAAGTCCCCATCCCAACTGGAGATGCTAGGCTGCAGGAGTGGAAGGGGCTGTTCTGTGAGAGGAAATGCTATGCGTTTTGGGAACTTTCACTTGGCAACAAGCGATATTTCTGCTCAATGAAAAAGTTTCCTAGAAATTTATTGTAGAAAGTACAAGGCTTGAAGAGGCTGCAGGTTTCACTTTTTATAAAAAATAAAATGGTTGAATTAGTTGGGCATATGTCAGGTGCCAGACATTACACTTAGTGGAAATTCTTACAAAGACCTGACTCTGCTGCAGCTTTTCTCTGTATTTAAACAGATGGTTCCAGCACTGCTATTGCTGCGTTAAATCTCCATCAAGCTAACACCATTAATGAGCCCTTACAGAACTGGAGCTCTGCTGCTCTTCCAGCACCATTTGCTTACAAGACAAATGGCCAGCCTTTAAGCTCAAATGTCATTTGCACACTATAAAAAATCTCCTCCCTTCTCTTTCCCCCATCTCTCTGTGTTGATCTCCTCTTGTGGGAGCCGTTTTGGATACTAATGTTGTTTTGCCTCCTCAGCAAGCATCATATCACCCAGATGTGAGTGAAGAAGTTCGGGAGAGAGCCCTGCGCTTTGGAACAGAATGTACCCTGGGATACTTGGAACTCCTGGAGCATGTTCTCCTGGTAAGGAGTCATCTGCATGCATATACTGGATTGCTTCCAAGGAGAGTAATCTCTCTACCTGCTCTCTATAGTGACTGCTAGTGACACGTTTTTGTCAGTTTGTCACAAGGTTATGAAGTTTTGTTGTTAGAAAGAGCAAGCTAAAGGAAACTCAATACTTCCCGTCAAACTGTGAGACAGATGGAATACCAGAGTACTTAAATGGAGCTGCATTCTGAATCAGATCTGGAGGCAATATGGATCTGAACCTAAAAAAGGTCCCTGACAAAGAAATTAAAATAAGACATTTCAGTATTCTTTAAAGCTCACAGTAAACACTAGAGATATTAGGCACAGGCCTGTCCCCTAGACTGAGGAGGTTACATAATCTTTATGAAGGCACTGTTACATGCCTCTCACAGCCACACCTACTCAAAGCCATCCCAAAATCCCCAGCCAGCACTGCCTTACAAAGAACTCTCCAACACACCAGACATGACACCCCTAAAGCTCTGCATAAAACTTCTGCACTCAAATCCAAACTCATGAATCCTGCTGTCAGTGGGCTTTGCTTGACCATACATAATTATCCCATAATACTTGTTTTTCTGTTGCTATTACTTTTGCAGGAAGCAATAAAATGTGTTTGAACTAACATTTATGAGATAACGAAGTTTCTGGAGAAGACTTAAATCAGCAATCAGCTTCATGGGTGACCAGCAATTTCTTTTAGGTGGCTCTCAGCTATATATTAAAGTGTCTGAAACTGAAATTTGCAGCCACTAACTGCAGATTAGTAAACCCAAATCAGTTTTGCTCCTGAGAACAGAGCATGTGTAATTATTTGCATCAACTCACTGAAATTTATATATAGCATAAAAGTACAGTCACAGTTGTGCTTGCCACTACCGGGTAAAATAGTTCAAAAAAGTTGAAACTTGCTAATGGAATTCTTAGAGCTATATTGCAGTAAGTGATATAGCATTAGATGTCTGATCTATTTTTAGTTTAGAGGACTGTGGGGAATTTTTCAGATTTGACCTCTAGAACGTTGTCAGTATGTATTTCGAACTAAGTGGCAGAACAGACCAAAGACTTGAATGAATTTTTGCTCATTTATTTCGCTCTCCCTGCATAAGTCAAGAGGCTTAAGGTAAGAAAGGCATGTTCCATTTTATTGAAGTTACAGGCCTTTCTTACCTTAAGCCTCTTTATGTTCAGGGCCCTAAAGCCATGGGAAAGTTCTACCCCCTCATACCACCCCCTGCCCCTTCTCCAGTGTTGGCTGCCTTAGAAAACTCTAGTGGTTTAGAACCCCTAGGCCTGCAATCTCATTTAATTTATAACCTCCAGAAACGCAGATCACATGGGATTAGAAATCTCTAACTGGTTCATCTGGCACCCCGTGATACAGTTGTCAGTAAGTTCAGTTATACCCTCAGTGGTCAGGCTAGGGATGCTTGCATGGGTGCCTCAACACAGGGGTGCCATGAGGTATTCAACAGCCATATTTCTTTGAAAATGATACTTGTTAGGTGCAAGAGTTGTCAGATGCAACATCTAAAATTTCTCAGACCAGTGTATTAACTTGTGCTGAGGTTGCACTGGGCAAGTAGCACAAAACTGACTTGTTTGCTCAAAGGAATATTCGACTAATCACCTAGCTAGGGGTAGGGCCAGGAACACGTTAATTCCAGCTGTATGGCATGCACATCTTAGTAAAACTCCTTGTAAATTGTACTAGTGAGGTTCAAGACTGACCTGACCTCCTGCATATCCATATGGTCCATGCTGAGTTGAGGGGAAGTCTGGAGCTTTAGTTGTCCATGGCTGTGGGGATGAGACTCTGCTGACAGTTCTAAAGTGGCTTTAAAATAACACAGTTCTTTAACAGCCTAGTTTTAAAATTTGCTCATTTTTTTCAGTTCCAACATTGTCAACACTATCACAGATACTACTAGCGTCACAGTTATTGGACTAAAAGATGGCATTCTTTGTTCCTGACCACATTTGTGTATTTTTTTGACATTTTTGCTTTTGATAATTTTTGCTTATATTTGGAAGATAACCCTTGAGATGCTCAGTTTATGCAGTGTATAAATTTTGGTTATAACTGTGTTGTTATATTTTGTTAGTGTTGCAGATTATTTAGCTGTTGAGGATTCATGTACTTGTGATTACTGTGGAAACTTGTTGACAGGAGACCAGACTCCCATACATTAACATGGCAGTTCCAGAGAGAGAGAATTCCTCGTGTGGCAGAGTTCTCACCAGGCAAAATTAGGAAAATAACTTGGTTTAGTTTATTCCATCAAAGTAAATTGGTTATGCATTTGACTGCAATATGGCAACACTTTGGCAAAAAAGATACAATCTGTTTTCAGTGTGCACCTAGAGAGGCTTGCAAGGCAGTTTTTGAAAACATTAAGAAAATGCACACCTGGATGTGACTTTCACGACTCAACCATTTGTTTGCTCTTAAAGCTCTATCTAAGTCTGTCACTCTTCCCTCAGGAGCTTTTAAGTATACATAAATTTCCAGAACTTATCGTTTTTCTTTACAATATAGTCATTAAAAATGCAGATGTTCCTGTTCCGGGAAAGAATTCAACTTCACGCTCTGAGTGTCTTAGTGCTTTTCATTTGAAGAAGCACAGTTTAATACTTGATACAAACTCAGTTCAGAGATGTCTATCTTTTCCTTCTATTTGAGGGTCTTGGCATTTGCATTGTGTTCACCATTGCTGATTTTTTCCAGAACAGGCAACTGGCACTTCCAGAACTCTGTAATTCTGTCTCTCAGAAATAGGGATGAACCAGTCTGTGAATACTTGAAAATCATCTTCTCTCCAAGACTCTGAACAGACTGAGCCTGATGCATAAGTATAATGACTAAAATACCTGAGAATGGAGTGCTAAAGCTGCATATTTCTCCCAGATCCTTAAATGTGTGCCTCTGTTTTGGATAATTCTGTCCTAGGTTTAGGATTGAGAACTTTCAACAGCATTGTTGGTTCCTGTAGCTGTGCAAGGCAGTTCCACTTTCCTGGTGTGCATCCAACTTTGCAGTGTAAGCCATTGCTCCTAGTGCTTCACTGACAGTTACAGTTCTCTCACTGGGCTCTCAGACAATTGCTATATAAAATAAATCTTTCACTAGAGTGCCTTGGGAATCTTCCAGCATTCTGAAATGTGCATTCTATCTCTCTAGATTCTTCAAAAAGCAACTCCAGAGCTAAAGCATCAGCTGGCCTCTTTCTCCAAGCGAATTGCAGGTGCTGTCACAGAGCTCATCCAATCAGCAGAAGCAATGAAGGGTGAGTTGGGAAGCCAGGCTACCAGTGTGGCATGCTCGTTACTCCAGAGAAGATGATCTGATACTCTGTGTAATATACACTGCAGGGTCTCCTCAGTTACTTCCTGCTGTTATCAGTACATGATCCTTAGAAGTTAATCTGAACTATAAGCAATTTTCAAACACGGGAATCCATTATTTCTTTCCTTCTTCCCTCTTTATCTCTTAATATAGTTACTCTTTTTCATAGAACAGTGATCTACATTATGCCATTTCCCTGTTCAAGTAGCTTTAATGAATTCTTCAGCTTTTTCTGCATTCTCTTTCATATTTCTAAATTTCAGTTTCCATTTGCTAACAAGGCAAGCCAATAGCAGACTTCTTCTATTCCCTAAGTGCTTTTTAAAAATCTTTATACTATTCTCATCTTTGGACATATTTATTAATTTCTGGCAATTTTTGCATTTTAATTCATATTCATTAACATTAAAAAAACCCACTCTTTATTTCTTTTTTCACTTGCTGCCTGTAGAGGATGTCTTTATTCACTTTAGAAGCTTTGTTGTGGGAAGTAAAATGTTTTTTAACCATACACAATTTTCTTCCCTAATTTTCATTTATAGGTACACAATAAAATTGTCTCCTAACGAATTTAACATGTAAATATTTTAGCCTTTGTGAAATGCCTTTTTTTGAAGAGGAACTGCTAGATTTTACAAATTTGGGGTTGACTGTATTTATACTTGCTGCCTTTTTTTTTTCCCCTGTTTCTCTGCCAGTATTAGGGTTTAATATAGAACGTCTTCATCCTGTGCAGCATTTGAGCTGAGAAATGGTTTTTAGACCATGCCCTTAGAGGTTATGAACTTCTTTTGGCTCTTTCATTGTTTCCCTCAATTCAGAATGTGGATACTTTCTGAATCTTGTATTTCAGAGAATGGTTTTAGGAAATCAAAGTAATAATGCACTGACAACTTACAAAAATCTGAAACAACTTCCAGCCAAGTATTCATTTTGTGGATCTACAAAATTTTTTTGAGAAAAGAGAAATGCCAAAAAGACAACAACAAAAAGCATTGCCCTTCAGATGTGATACAGAAACTGCTTTGGCCTTTTCTACATCACTGTTAGACACACACTGCCAAAAGTGTGCTTCCTTCAGTCAAAGCTAACTTCAGCCCCAACACTGCCAGCAAACAAGACAGCCACGTCTGTGCAGGGGGGGACTGTGTTGGCTGTAGTCTGTTTTCTGTACCATTATGTCAGACTTCTCAATGTACCCTATGGCTTGGTCAAGTTAGAAACCATCGGAGTAAGACCTCTGATAAACACAAGTTGAATGACAGCTGGTTTTGTTCCCAGTATGGACAGCATCTCTTTTTGAAGCTTCTTTGCTTACACAATTATTAAATAAGTTACTTTCATGAGAGAATAATTCTGCTAAATACTTCTTTCCCCTCTGCTTTACAGTGGTGACACAAACCACTGGTTTCACGCCATTATGGCACTAAAATCAGCTTTCTGCGATGTACATTCTGTATTGGACACTTGAGGTGTGATTGCAATTCCCCGTTTGAGTGGCAGCTCACAGTGACACTGAAGTTATGGTCTCCGTCTCCATTAATTTCAGGGACAGAGTGGGTGGATCCAGAAGACCCAACAGTCATTGCAGAGACGGAGCTATTAGGGGCTGCAGCATCAATTGAGGCTGCAGCAAAGAAGCTAGAGCAGCTGAAACCAAGAGCCAAGCCCAAGGTGAGTGTCTATCCCCATTGTTTGTTTGAGATAACAAAGCAGAGGATGCACATTGCCCATAGTTTGGTGTGTACTTTGCCACTGGCCACAATAATGGTGTAGACAATCAAACCTTGCATGAGTCTCAGTGCCATGAAGCGCTGCTCTGGATGGCACTTACCCCTGAGGGTAGAGGGTAAAAAGGTGCTTTTCAGGGAGTGAGTCAAGCATCAGCCATGAGCAAGCAAAGGAAGAGAAGCTGAATGTTAGAAATGCTTGCAAGAGTTATGGCATCATTACTGTATATTATTTACATTTCTGTTTCCAAACATATTTTATTGCTGTGTAGTTATTCTCACTTGCTTTCTTTTGGAGGCCCTTTGTTCACATCTGAACTTGTGTAGCCTAGTAGGAGAAAGCAGCAGCAACACAGTTGGGATTCAAGAAAATGTAAATGACCTGTAGGATTTTCTAAGACTAAAACTAGCATTTTATGCCATGCTTAGGCAGTAGCTGTTTCAGTATAGAATCAGATACTTGATCAGATGATCAAGAAATGATCAGATTGTATGATCATTTCTATGTCATTTTCCTGAAGGAAATTAAATTACAGTTCATTATGATATCAAGTAGTGTTGCATGTTGCCGGGTCATTTCAAATGTGTTTCTGAAGATAGTATAAAATTAAGCCAACTATTTTCACGTGCAGTACAGAGAGAATATATGAAACTGGTGGATGCCAGAGAATTGCTACCTTTGCCTAGTGTTAACAGGCAGGTTTTAGTAGAAATTACTATGTTGCATCTCTTTAAAATGCAAAACATGTTTTGACTGTGTAATTGACTTCAGGAAAGGACTATGTATCTATTTTCCTGTTTATGCTGCTTTGTAGGTGCAAAACTGCTTTCAAAGTAAAGTTAATGAGAAGTCTTTCTAAAAAGCAGAGCCTCAAGAACATTCAGTGTTGGATGATTGTATTAGTGCAGGGTAGTATTTTATTATTTAGGAGCATCAGATGAAATAGTTCTTGGAAGCCTTCAGCCTTTGAGGACTTCCCACCTCCCACTCTCTGCTTAATGATAGCAGTAAATTAGCTCATGACAAAGAAATGCTCTTTGTCTGTTTTTTTTAACAAGTACATCCATTTTGTTTATAAAGAAAAATGGTCCTTTATAATGAGATTCTACAGGCTGAGTCTGAGGAGTGGAAAAGTCCTCCATCAGCTTTTCTATACAATCACTGCACAATAGCACATGTGTGTTGCCTGGTAACCATAGAGCAGTTTCCTTACAACTAAGCCACTCCAGGGTCATTGTAATTTCCCGGTACAGTTCTCAAACCTGCTCATCATTTAACATGTTAATTTGAGTATCCAGTCTGCTTGTGACTTACTGGTCTGTTCGTCATTTTCTGAACCTAAAATTCTTATCCAAATGTTTGTTTGATTTGGGATTTCAGCGGCCTTTGCATCCTTTTCAGATGTTTAATCTCTTTCACAATATGGATTATAATCCACATCAAAAGGTACTAGGAAGATCACAGAGTGGCTCAAATAGCACTTTTTCTGCTGCAGACTTGTAGCTTGTATGCCCCCAAAGTAGGATTTCCTGTGGTGAACAGGCTGTCTTTCTAATGCCCATCTTTGACAACATACAGAGTGTTGTAGTAGGAATACTTAGACTAGGTAAGGGTTGCTTTGTCTTGTGCTCAGTCTGTGAAATGCAGGAATAGGAGTTACTTTCTACAATGAAACAGACTATCTAGACAATATCCTGCTTTGGTTAATAGCAACCATCATCAAGTGAACTTGCAAAGAAGTCCTCAGTTGGTAATTTTAGAATGTCTGCCTGCAGGAAATCTATCATCTTCATCATTACTAGTTGGTGGCTGATTCTCTGGTTTTTGATAAAGTTTTTTTATTGGTGTGGGGAGTGGGAGTAATTTTATTTAAGCCTGACATTTTAATCTTTGTGTTCCAGTTTGTCTTTTACCTCTAAAAAAACCACCAGTAGTTGAAGGTAGGGTTTCTTCTCATTTGTTCCACTATCTTAATTTTTTTAAAACTTTTGGAATTTTTTTTTCTTTTCCTTGCTTCCTCTTCGTATTTTAGCACCTATCATACTCTCCTTGATGTCTTAAACTGACACAAATAGCGTGAGACATCTTCATTTTCTACTACAGGGAATCATCTTACCCAGAGAACAATTTCTAATGAGACACAGTCCTGCTAACTGCTGCCCATGCTTTATTGTACAATGCTTATTTTGTTTGTTTTAAATCCTGCTTGTTTGGCTCCAGGTGAATGTGCTCCCAAAATGCTTAGTCCACAGCCCCACTGACACCCTGTAAATATCTGTATGTCTTCTGAGCTCGTATCTTGGAAGAACTTTGAGGACTCTCCTAAGCAGGTGTTGTTACTACTGTCCGTAACACAAAACCTGTTCAGTATTCTCCTTGCAGTGTTTGAGGTGGGAAATGATCTGGGAAGCAATGAGATCTTTATGGTTTATTAAGCAGGATTTGACTGCCATGTTTCCTTTAAGTACAATTATTTTTCCTGAATGTGGACTCTTAATTTTTTCAGTTTTCCATTTGGAGAGTCAGGTATATTGCAATGCAGACACATATTTCTTCTGTTATGCAAATAAGCTACTGCCTGTAAAATAACAACCCCCAAAACTATTAATTTTCTGAAGAAGAAAAATCTTTTGTCTAATAAAATCTTCGTGCTAATACTGGGCAAAAACCACTTTTTACTTAAAAGATATGGTAGATGAGGTACAACAGGAGAGAGCATTGCTGTCCCTGCCCCATTCTGTCTGCTCTTCATGCTTCTGTGCAGGCCTCTGCCTCCAGACACGAGTGTCTTGTAGTCAGTAAGAGTTCCCCGCTGGTAGCTTTCAGCAGTTGGTCCTTTGTTTTTTTTAACCCAAGATGAATCAAACCTGGATGCCTTTTTCTGCAGGACTCTGTGTGATATGTTTGATATATTAGGTTGTTATTTAATCCAACTATATATCAAACATATTCCTACAGTGTCCTGCCCTGTCTCCGGGGGTTTTAACATAGTAGAAGGCAATATGAAGCAGGTTTAGAAGACTTTCTGCAGACTCCTAATCTAATCTGATACAAAATACATACATGGAGGGCTCCTTTATCAGTAGAGTTGCACTTGGAGAGACTTCTAAGTTGTGTAGGGCTCTTTGTGACAGTGAGCAGCAGCTGTGCCAAGAACTGACTTTCACTGAAATGGTTATTGTGCTTTCCATGGCTCAGTGCAGTAACTTACTCATATTGGTTTGCTCATTATGAAGTAGAAGATGAGAGGTGCTTGAAAATAAAACTATTTATCTTTTGTAATTTTTGCTGCTGTTTTGAAATGAGATTTGGGGCTCATTTGTTTTCCTATTAACCCTGAGTTTATTTATGCTACCCCTAATAATGGAGATGCTGTAGAAAAATTGTTAAAATGTACTACAAAAACATATCTTTTTTGTTCTGTTTTCAATGGCATAATCAACATTTTTAGGATATTCCATTCTACAGACTTTGTAGTGAGCCTAATGTTTATCCATTCTGGTGACTTTGTTTTCCAATCCATTTATAGCTGTACATGGTTCATAACAGCATATTAGTTTAGGCTTGAGGAAAATGAGATGCTGATCTTCATGGGGGCTGCTTGAGGAAGGAGAAGTTAATTACTTGTGTTATAGATCCGGTTTTCTAAAGAAACCTGCTCTAAAATCTCACAACGTGGTGTTTTCTGCCATGTATCACATCATTGCTCTCAACTTTATTCATGAAGGCTGTAAACTAACACGTTGTGAGGGTACTGTTTATGAGTGTGAACTTAAGATGGTCCAGGAGACACTCTTTTAATAATGGGAATGGTGGAATAATTACTTTTCTTGTAGGGCATTTTGCTGTGCTCAGTCTTGTGGTCCTCCCTGTCCTTATTGCTAAGGAATGCTTTTGAGCGAGCACAGGCAGGAAACACACCCACAGTGCTGGCTGAGTGTTGTGCCACCTCCGCCACTGAGTATCCAGCCCTTAGATGTGTGTCATCACACCTGAGAATGGTGAAGGGAAAACCACAGGGAAGGACTAGAAAAGAAGGATTTGTTAGAAAAGGTGAAAAGCCAACAGGCATTCAACAGTTTGAGTGCTGTGTAAGGCTGCTACAAAAATTAATTCTTCACAGAAGGGATCACCTGTTGAGAATTTTTTTTTTCCAAAAGTAAAAGAAGTTGCGAGATGTCAGGGAATGCAAGTCTTGGAAGTTTGAGAAACTTGAAGTATGGCTTGTTCTCCCAAACCCCCCATTTCAATATAATCGGAAAGAAACTGATTTGGTAAACAAGGGAGAAAAAAACTGTTACCAGATGAGATACTAAGGTTTAGCTGTCTGTTTTCCTGTTGAGCTTCACGTTCTGCTCCATGATGGAAGTTAATCCAGCCATTGTACAATGGCATTCTTGATAATGCAAGCTTTGATTTCTTGGCATTCTCTTTGAAATGTAGTAATTTTTGCTTAGGACTTGGGTGCAATATTTAGTCCACTCACTACCCTGAACTGAGTTCAAACAACTGCTTGTGTTCAGCATTTTTTGGTGGCTGTTTTTTCAGAAATTGAATTCCATCTGGGCACATACACAGCTGTCAAATAGATCTATGGCCATGAGCATTTTATTAAACTTCAACAAAGATTGACACATCCTTTGTAATAAATAAGCAGATATTGAAGTTCTCACTCGTTTATGTTTGAATTCCTGACAGTGCTGACATATAAAGACTAATGAACATAATATATTTTATACTGGAAACAAGAATTTAAAAACTTGATAGCAAGAAGTCTTGGACAGAAGTAAATGTGCAGTAACAGTCTGTTAAATTTACTGCCAGTCAGTGGTATTTTTGTTGATATTTCACTTTCAGTCTTTAGTCAAATCAAAGTCAATAATGCATGTTTTAATAAGGACAATAGTTCTGATAGAGACTCTACTGGATTCCATTTAATCACTCTGGTAATGTCGTGATTGAAGTAAGAGTTTCATAAATAAGACTTGAGGCCTGTAGACAGCCGATGTGATGGCACTTAGGTATAATAATGGTCATGATGTTGCATTTCAAGCACTGCCAAAATTTTATGTGGAACATGACTTGCTCACTTTCCAAAGCAATTTCTTTTATTACAGACATATATTTTAGTTGATGGGAATAACCCAACAGAAAGGCAAGACAAATATTTTTCCATAGATTAGATGGCTTTTCCTAAAAAAAGGAAAAAAAGAAAAACTTTCAAGTGCCAAACATCTTTATCTACACATCAGTTTTGATTTTCAGATGATTCCATTTTTCTGGTGTCTGTGGATACTATTGTTTCATCTCCTGGACTTTTAGTTACGTGACAGTTATATGAAGTGCTGTAGGACTGAGTGCTGCTTGATGGTTCATTTCATAATTACTTATCATTATCCTTTATTATTTTATAATAGACTATTTCATCAAACTGCAGTAACAGGAGAACTAAACCTGACTTAAATTTAGATGGCTGTGCTTAGACTTGCAAAGGAAGTGCCCAGTTTTCTAACTTACAGCCTACCTGGCTGATGTTTCTAAAGTTAGTTGTGTGACACAAGAATGTTACTATCGCCATTGTTAGAATAAACATGTATTTCAAAAGCCTCATCTCTCACAAAGTAGAATGTCCTGATACTGTAGCCACTCGCCCTACTTGTCATATGGCCTTGGATTCCAGTAGGCTTGTGATTGGATCACAGACAAAATACATTCTGTTGGATTATTTATTATAAAAAACTGTCATTATACATGGCCCAGGCCTGGTTCTGTTTAAAATAAAAATAACTGTTTATTTCTATCTATTTTGTTAACTGTTCAGAAACTAGTAAGCATGTTTAGATGGACAAATATTTTCAGTATTTGTTTAAATTATTTGAAAGTCAGGAAAGTTTTTATGGAACAATAAATTTGCATTTTAAATAGTAAGAAACCTCATTAGGAGGTTTTGCACATGCTTGCTGAAAGACATACTTGGATGCTGAAGTGTTCCAGACAGACCTTTGGAACTTCCTAATTCCAAAATCACTAAACTGGACTGCTGCACACAGCTGCTTTGTGTGCAATGACAGCTCTTACTGAAAGCTGTTAAATCTATGCTCTTTCTTGGTATCTACTTTACATTCATTCGTACAGGTGAATGAGGCAACACACATTTATCATTGTTCTTTTTCAATGCCTTAAGGCTTTAAGGATTTAGAAAGTGCTTTCCCTAGTTTAGCAATCTTGGAAGCCACTATTATGGCACTACAGAGATAATCTGGATAGGCAAAATAAGAATTTCTTTTCAGACCTGCTCTTTCCTGAATGTAGTTTAGAGTAGCCCTAGTGAAGGTAATGCATTAGAAGGTTGATGGCTTTAAGTATCTTGTGTGATAACTCTGTTTCAATGTGAGCAGCTACAAGTGCAAGCTAATACTTACTTTATGTTGACTCCCAGCTTTAGTCCACACAAAACTCCTTTGCAGAAAATTATGTTGTAGGTCTTACTGACTTTACTGATGTGTTCCAAAATTTTCTTGTCTTTGTATATGTCCTCAGTCTTGAAAGTATAATTGCTTTTTACACAGGTGAATGTGTAACATTATTTTTTCTTGGTTATAGCAAGCAGATGAGACTCTGGATTTTGAAGAACAGATCTTGGAAGCAGCTAAATCCATTGCAGCTGCTACTAGTGCCCTTGTGAAGTCAGCTTCAGCAGCCCAGAGGGAACTGGTGGCTCAGGGAAAGGTGGGTAAACAGGACATGTAGCAAAAGTAGTGGGGGAAAGTATCGAAATTGAATCTAGTCTCCTAACTGTTCAGTTAGTAACAGTAGGAAAGAAGCTTGGGAATGACTAATGAAAATGTAAATTGTTCACTGCTCATCACAATACATGGCCTAGACCTGGTTCTGTTTAAAAAAATCCCACAGTTACATTTATTTAAACCTCACAAGTGTAATCAAGTGTTTGGCTCTTCAAATGATTCAGTTATGGGGAGTTTTACTGTGGGGGTTTTTCACTTCATTAAGATCTGTGATTCAAGCTAGTAATGTATAATCCCACACAACAGTGTGGAGATCCAAACCCAAATGTCACAATGTACAATACTGGTCTGGACTAGAACAGCAAAAGGCCTCAGGAATTGTGCCCTCAGTGTCTCATGATTCAATGGGGACACAGGCCTGCATGTAAATTCAGTACATTTAGGTGGCCATGCTTGTAGTTATTGTTGGAACCAATGGAAGGAGTGTGCTATGCTGTCTGCTTCAGCCTGGATTCTGGAAAGCTTGTGCTTTTGGTTCTAACAGAACCAGTGAGCACTTCATCCGTGGTCTACTTAAAAATACCTGTTCAGGGGATGAGGAGGCAAGAAAACATTGAAACCTAAATATTTTAGTGGGGTTTTTTTGTAAAACCGATTTTGTTTTAGTTACATAAAAGTGTCACCACAACTATGAGAGAACATATCTTCTGTTTACGTTGATGCCGCACTTAATTATTTGAGTTCATTCCCTGGAATTCTCATTATGCACGAATCCCTGTTTCCATTTATTTTAAAACACAAGTTTCTGGACAATGTTTACATTTCACATCTTCCAGCTTCTCTCCCAAAACCACCCAGACCCAGGCTGCTGGGAGTGTGGGTGTGGAAACCAACTACAGAGTTTCGTTTCATTGCTTTCATCTAATATGGGAAGAAAACTGTCTCCAAATTGTTGCTGGTACTGCTGATGCCATGAACACTTCAGTGGAAAAGCCATGCAGAAAAGTGGGCTGCTCTCCTAAAGTGCCATTATTAGGCATGAAGGCACTTAGGGGGCTTCCCTATGAAGCTTTCTGATCTGTACCTTCCCACAGTGCTCACATCAGAAGAGATGAAAGAATAATGTAAATTCAAATGTATTATGGAGAGAGAAGTAAATTACTTTAAAGCCCAGGAGTTAAGGAACTACTGCTTCAGATGTTGCTTTGGCTATGGCTTCAATCACCAGTAGTCTGCTAATTACTGATTAGTTTGGTAATTACATCTGGGTGTTCCAAGAATGAGTCAGATGAAGCAGTATAGTAAGTTGGACACTTCCTGAGCAGGCAGATGTGTGCTGGAAGCACAATTACTCTGACAACTGACTTCCAGTTGGATTTTCTGCTCTTGAATGTGCTGGGCACGGTCACAGGTACAGGTGTTTCCTTTTTTCATGGATTACTGCTTGTCTAATTCTGAGACCAAGCAATTGTATATTCTGTTTTCTTGTAAGCCATCTCTAAACTGTTTTTTCAGGTTGGAGCAATCCCGGCAAATGCAGCTGATGATGGACAGTGGTCTCAGGGACTCATTTCCGCTGTGAGTAACTACTTCTCTTGAGAAAACTGGCATCTTCTCTGAAGAAATGATATCCTGTGAGAATACACAATGACTTTTTTTTTACTGCCTTCTAGGCCCGAATGGTGGCAGCTGCAACCAGCAATCTCTGTGAAGCAGCAAATGCCTCAGTTCAAGGCCACGCTAGTGAGGAGAAACTCATCTCATCTGCCAAACAAGTTGCAGCTTCTACAGCACAGTTGCTTGTGGCTTGCAAAGTGAAGGCTGATCACGACTCTGAAGCCATGAGGAGGCTACAGGTACTTGTGTTGTTAATTACTGAAAACCCTGGTAGTGCTATGTAAACACTGTTTCAGCACTCCTAGATTATGCATGTGTTCAACAAAATATTCCTCTAAGTGCTAGCCTGGATTGTGGTCAGTCTTCCTTTGTTTCTAGGAGTCAAGAGACAGCAGTTGTAGATAGACCATTTCTAAAATGGAGAATCATTGTTAGACAAAAATAAGAAGAGAATCTAATCTCAATATCTCAAGTCTGAGTGGGCTTCTTTACATGACACTGGTTCCCTATTAAATAACACATCCATTTCATGTTGAGCTTAACTGCTGCTGAATTAACATTGTGTTTTGATGGGTAAAATCTAAAGTCTCTAGAAGTTTTGTTTGAGGATGGTAATTTTTAAAATGCCTACAGCCTTCTCTGACATCATGCCCTGCAGACTCAGCCTGAAATGTAAGAACTATTTCAGCTGCTTATTTTATACCACCTTTGGTGAACCGTAACAATTCCCCTTTTTCTTGTACTTGCACAGGTGCTACGAATGGACACTCAGTGCAACAGTTCATGTATGGATAGGCAGAATCAAATTCAACAGAAATACATATGACTAATTATCTGTCTGAGCATGAGGAACTGATGTCATCATTTTTTTCAAAGTAGAAAAATGGTTTAAATATTTAGGAGGAAAAAATGAATGTGTGAAAAATCTGTTTGTTTCTACAGAAGACAGTGGTATGTCATAGGGCAGTTAAAGAGCTGAGATGGTTTTAGTGCTTTATAGTGGATCCAGGTAGACTGACATTGCCAAAGGGGTGTGGGAAGGTGTCAGTAACTGGAAGGTGGTTCTGTCCATAGTGCAATCTGCTCTGTAATAACTAGATGCCAAGATGGGTCCGAAGGAATTTTAAATGCAGAACAAACAGTAGAAACAGGAAAAAGTCAACTACTAGAGACTTTTCTCGACTCTGACAGGAAATTCAGTGTTCTCAGTCATTGTGGGAAAATATTATTAAATAGGCATCTAATGTGAGAAATTAGAAGGGAATGTGAAATGGAAACAAGCCCAAGCATGGACTGAAATTGAACTTTGCCATTTTACCAAGCTTCATTTTAGTCCCAGAATGAAGAATGAAAGGAAGAGCAATTTGCACTTGGAAATCATGTACTTTATCATTACAAAAACAGTGAATTGATGTCTACTAAATATTTTTACTGGTGGACTTGCCAAAACTACTGAGACTTTTCAGCTGATTCTGCCCTCACCAGAAATGTTTTCACATAGCTTTAATCAATAGGTCAGATTCAGGACTTCGAGTGTCTTGGTTTTTTCCTTCATACCCCAATTTGAACTGCATTTCTCATGAATGTAAATTTGGAATGCAGTATTACAGAATCTTCCAAAACTTAATTAAACAATCGGAAATGTCTCCATTCTTTCTGGATGAGCTCCAGACTGAGCAGAGCAAATTTCAAATAATTTATCCTTCGGTCATTTCAGTGAGGAAGAGTTGAAAGTGAGGTGCAGCTGGAAATACGGGATAGGACTGGGGGAAGGTAGGGGGGCAGGTTCAGAGCTGGTTATTCCTAGGAAGGTTGGAAGCTGTGGCTTCCTTTCCTAGTGCCAGCTGTGGCTTCCCTTCCAGTGTGTCTCTAGCATGTGGGAGCAGGCTGTTTTGGCCTGCTGGCAGTATCCAGTTCAGACAACAAAAGATGTATTACAAATGTTTGACTGTTTCTCTTTAGAAATCCAAGAATTTTTAGGAAATAAAAGTTTAAATGGGAGATAACCATGGCTGTGTAAGTTGCTAAGTTGTCCTGTTTAAAGTTCATTAATTTAAAAACTTAATTGTTTTATAATATCTTTATACACTAGCTTTTCGTTTCTGTTCTTCTTTCTCAAAAAAAAAAGTCTAATCACCATAATATAACTTGTAATTTCATCCACTGTTTTATTTCAAACTGAAGGAAAAAAAAATCTCATTTGTGACTTCTCCAACTTTCAGCTTCTTAAACAAAGGACTTTTTTTCTCTCTGTACTACTGATTTTCAAAGATTAATTTGCTTTTCACTGTGGAAAAAAAACTCCATACCTTTTCTGTGCAGTCAGGCAAAGATGTTTTAGTTTTGATGTTCAGACAAATCCATGTTAGTTAAGTATTTTTCTTATTACTAAATTTCTTGTCTTTCTCAAAGGCTGCAGGAAATGCTGTCAAGCGTGCATCAGACAATCTTGTCAGGGCAGCCCAAAAAGCAGCATTTGGAAAAGCAGAGGATGATGACGTTGTGGTCAAAACAAAGTTTGTGGGTGGCATCGCTCAGGTTGGTACAATCACACCAAAAATAAAGCAGGGAAAAACCATCACAGAAATGAGCAGTGTTACAATGTCCACCTGCTGCACTGCAGGCTGGACAAATCTATTTAGAAATCTATGATAAATTACTTGATGCCTCATTATCATGTAACCCCTGACATAAGAGCACGCTGATGTGCTGCATGGTGTCTGCACTTCTCCACTGAGCATTTGCTGTAATAGCAGTTACCATTGTCCAACAGCTTTCAGTTTTGTTCTGATTAAATGAATGGATCTTTTCAGAATTCTTGTATGTACTTTACATGTTCCCAAATCTTAATGAAACAATGATTTTGCATATATTTAAGCAAAGAAATAGAGAGATAAAAAACAGTGATGTTTTGTTACTGCGGCCATAATAATTATTGGGAAATAACAACAATATTTAAAAGTAGATTTCAAGGCTCTGAGGTACCAACTTCTAGATCCCTTATAATGAACGAGGTATATCATATACTGTACTCGCTACTTAAAAGATACTGGACTTAATTATTTCTGCATGTCTGTACTACTGTCATGTTTTCTTTGGCATTCTGAGATGCAGGAAAATACTGTGGATACCTGTGGCAAGGAATGTTCAATTTTACTGTCACTCAGACATTATGTTAAGACATGGTGCTTATTCTACATGTTGTAAACCCCCACCCTGCTGAATGTTGGGAGAATGCAGAGCTGTAAAACTCATCATGGATGCATGTTGAAACTATGGTGGTAGATTTTTTCTCTTTTTTCAGTCCTCTTTAAGAAAAAAGTGGGAATACAATACTTTTCTTGATGGCCTAGTACTGGCATCTGGAAAAATTTGAGCAATTCCCAATGATGTCATTGCAATTTGGTGCTTCTCTGGAGAATGCTGAAGGGCCAGCTGTGACTGTGGTGTCATAGACAAAGAAATCTTATTTTACAGACAGTATTCCTTGCTGCTTCTGTTTTCTAGATTATTGCAGCCCAAGAAGAAATGCTGAAGAAGGAGAGAGAGCTGGAAGAGGCAAGGAAAAAACTGGCTCAGATCCGCCAACAGCAATACAAGTTTCTACCCACAGAGCTGAGAGAAGATGAGGGCTAACCATTAACCTGCTGAGATTTTTCTTCCTTTTTATCCTTTTTTTTCCTTTTTTTTTTTCTTTTTTTTTTCTTTTAAAGAAATAAGCTAAAGGGGGACAGCACATTGAGAACTGCTCTGACAGCATACTGGTATGCCAAGCACTTAGCTAAATAAAGTGTCTGTCATAGCTCTGTATGAGCAGAGGGCAATAAACACTTGTTCTTTCCTATCTGCTCAGCTGAGGTGCATGATGATCAAATAATGGTACAGTGTTAGGTTCATCACTCCTGTTCCTCCCTTGATTTATATCTCAGGAGAGAATGTTTCACTTTTTACTAAAGATACTAAGTCAGTATTATTGTCAATTTCCTGATGCTTGAGGTGTTTATCATTCCTTGACTTGTTCTAAAACACTGATAATATTAAGTAGGAAAAGAGTCAAGAAATCTTTCATATGATAAATATCACATGAGCTTTTTACAAGTACCCTTGTAAAAAGAAGGATGTATGGCTGAGTGGAGAAACACGCATGAGTGTGGGTTTGAAGAAGAAGCCTGTCCTCTTTCAGTGTTACATAGCTGATTCACCCCAAAACTGGAGGAATTGTCTCTGCAGCTGTTTGCACTACTAGTATTATTCCTTACCTGATACCAACAAGCTTCTGCTTGTACAGTATTTAGGTTTACAAAATGTGGCAATAGCCATTCTTTAAGGAGCTCAAAAAACAAAGAAATGGAAACCTTGTCACTGCCTCAATAATAGCAGGTTCATGAAAGAAAATGCTGTTTCGATTATATACCTCTAATGTGTGACTACTTTTACAGTATTATACACACACACACACACACACATGCTCTAATATTGGACTGAATAGTTTGCATTTTGTTTTTTAATTGAAATTATCTGGTTCATACTGTGGTATTTCTGTTAGAATGTATCTCAGTTTAAAAAGAGAAATGCCCAGTACAACAAAAGACTATCACAACTCTTGTTATTATTTTAATAATTACATTTATAATTATTATGTTTTGAAACCTGTGGGAATTGTAGGAGAAAAGAATAAGTGATTTACAAGTAGATTTACAATTTTTCCTGTCGTGTATTTTTTAAAAATTTGGACTCTAGAGAGTTTGTTTTCATAGTTGCTATTGATGAAAATGTATTCACCAAGGAATTGCAGAGAAGGAATAGCAGCAATCTATCAGCAATCCCTGTCTTCAGCTGCAGAAAGGTATAGTATGCTCTCAGTATCTCTGTTGTGACCTAAACAATAGCAATTTGGGTAGAGTAACACATTTTACTGTGTTAAAGAGAGAACACAAATAACAGCAATTTTAAGTAGCAAAAGCTAAACTATTTAACTACAGAAACACCATCTCTCCTAACAGTAGTTTCCAACATGTCTCCAGCTCCACTCAAGCCCTCCTAAACAATAACGACAAGTCTGTTTAGGTCAAAGGATGTTGCCCCTCCAGTACTTCTGAAGGTTGTGCTGTCCTTAGATCCTGCCAGGTACGTTCAGCTGAGCCCATTGTGTTCTGTACATACCCACCTAGTTGTCATTGCTGCAGAAAATACTTGTCTTGTAGACTCCCCAGTAACTCCCTAGTGGTAGGTTCATCAGTTTAAATAGTGCTAACTCCTCATTTGAGTTACCTGCATGAGATAGAATTATCAGGAATTTTGTCACACTAGTACTAAATACATAGCAGAAAAATTGCTAGAGAATTAATAAATATTGAAGGGTAAAAAAGTTTTCATTGTATCTTCTCTGATACTGACATATTTCAGACTCAGTAGAGTTGCTAGAGAATCCACAATCATGAGAAGAAAAAAATTGATATATCCTAAATGAAATCACTGGCATTGACAGATGTGCTGCGATGTGTAGGCTTATGGGCAAATGCAAACCCTGTACTATCAGAGATGTGCAATTCCGAGTTCTTTGATTTGCCACTTCAGCACAATCAATTTGGTTTTTTGTTCAACTCACTGTGAACAGTGTCACAGTCTGGAATCCTACACCAAGAAAAAGGCTTCCTATAAGTCTTTGGGCAGAAGTCTAAACTGCTATTTATTGCTGTAAGACCTAAATAAAGACTGCTCTAGTGATGGGGATTTTTTGCTGCTGTTGGTAGGTTCAACTCCTTTGCAGCTTATGCCTTTCTCTTGTCTTACCTGGATAGCCTCACTCTCTGTTTTCTTTTTTGGAAAGATCTGCAAGACAGATGTGTTACTGCTTCCCTTTCAACCTATGTTTTACTGTTACTTGATCTCATAAAGCATGAAGAAAGATGATGCTGTCTTGAACACCATGCCACTGTTTTATTGTATGTATAATACTGATGTAATATACTTTGTTCAGGATGGTATTTGCCAGTTTGATATAAGCCAAAAAACCTTGTCAAATGCAACTATGTATGGAAGTTATATAGCTAGAAAACTTTATCAGTATGTAGAAGGTAAGAGCATGTTCAAATTGTGCTCCAGAGAAAAGTGTTTGGGAAGTCCATTTTAGCACAGCTATTTAGAGACTTCTCTGTTTCTGATTTAGTGCCCCCTCTTACATGATAGAAAGTATTTTTTCCTTAGCTGTGTGCTCCATAGAAGAACCATGGTCAGGTGAATAGCTGAGCTGGACAACAAGTATTTTTTTACTCAGAATTTTGGGTCTTCATTTGTGAACCATTAAAAGAATATAAGGTCATCCAAAGTCTTTCTATTTCAGGTTTTTTCTTGCTGTTATAATTTGCCATATTGCTGAAGTTCACGTGTGAACGTCTGTGGAATTTGGAACTAGTCCATGCATTTCTTTGGCATGGGGACTTGCAGCCGGAAGTGACAAGTTGGAATAAGGGGTAGATGCTAATTAATAAGAAGGACAGATGTTTACTTTGTTCTGTTAACTTGTGAAATGATGAATGAGCTCTGTTGTATCTCACCCTTCTTCATGTGGAATTCACTCTGAGAATTGTATGCAAATTAAAAACAAAATGCCTGAAAGTTCTTTGTGTACAAATAGTCTAATGTCATTTCCCCAACTGTTCAAAAAATTAAACATTTTATCATTTGTCTAAACTTTTATACATCAGAAGCCTCAAAAGTTAGAAAAGTTTTGAAACAAAATTTGAACTCCAGACTTTCTTTCATCCATCACTTTCTGTTTGATTTTCTGCATGTTCATTACTTAATTCCTAATGAAGGGAGGAGTACGTAAATGTAGAAACCTCCTCAACCTAAATATCTTCAGATCCTGAGTGCATTTTTGTTTTTCATCAGTCCTTATCAGACTGATAAGATATTCAGCCCAGGTGTATGGCGTTTATCATTCCTATGTATTTTTTAACCTTTTGGGTTTTTTCCCCTTTGGGAGTGGGCTTGATTTAGGGGAAGGTAGCTTACACGGTAAAAGTTTTCTCCTTATGTAATTGCATCATGGGTAGCAAAGAGAGTTATCTGCCCATAACTGTCATGATTTCTGAAATCTACTTTTCCATATTCATGTTATTTATATTAAACACATTATGGTTGGTCACGTTAATGGAACAACATGTTTCTGTGGCACAGTTTATAATGCCAAATGCAAAAACTGTTTAGTCACAACTCCGTTACAAATTGCTCTCATTTACTGAGCTATAAATAAGTGCCGTTTTGTCACTTTTTAAAAAATAAAAAAGCAGTACAAACCCCTGTTTTTTCTCAAATTAGTGCACTTTTTTGCAGTGGAAGAACCTTCTGTTCAAGATAGTTTTGAAATTTTATGCTGGTGTTTCTAGGCGTTTGAACTCTCCCTTTAATGTCTTCCCTTCCTTCTAAAGTTCCAACTCTAAGAAATGCACAGTGAAGCTTGTAGTCATGCTGCCACACCATTATGTATAGTATTTATCTGGCCATAAAAATAATAAGTAGTATATTGTAGTTTGATCTTCACCAACTATAAGCCCCTTGAAAGAATTTTTTTTTTTTTTAATGCAGATGTTTGTGACTTGCATTGCACTGGTGGTCATGGAAAGGATTATTTTGCTCCTTAAGCAAAATAATAAGCAAAATAAGGCTGAAGTTGCCTGTAAGTGGTTAAAATTCCCAGGTGACAGAGGACAATGTTCTGTTTCAAGTTCTGCTCCACAGACAAAACTAGGAGTGCTTACTTTATGATATGTCAGTATCTTTGTATCAGGTATACTTTGTGACCATTCAATATTCCTAACGTAAAGTAAATGTTAACCACACAAGTATATAGAAAAATCAAATACCAGTTATTCAAGGGTGTTGGATACTTGGTATTGTTCAGGTTTGTTGGGGGGAAGGCAAGTTTTGCTTTTATATTTGTTACGATTCACATTTCATTCAACATTTTTTCCAAGTCAGATATAACTCTGTGTGTTCTCCATACGAAAACTGTACCAGAAATCATGCCACTGCTCAGCTGCATTACAAGTACTTTAATGTTGCTACCAGAAGGGGCTGTTTCTGGCATAATTACAGTCATGTCAAAGTGGGATCTTTTGGGTGTTCTGTGTGCTCATTAAGTGGCTCACCAGATGTTTATATTATGTCTCTGATGATGTGATCATTTTTTCCACTCATTCTTCATGACAGAAACAAGACTGAAGAAGCTCCTCTTTTAGTGATGGTTAGCTTAATAATGAACTGGGGGGCTATAGAGGCCCTTGGCGTGTTTTAGGCTAAAATATTTAAAAATATCTATGAAAAGATATACTTTAAACAACTAGAAAAAAGGTATTTAGCCAGTTTGCTGCCTGTTTGTATTTTCTGTGTAGTATGATTTTAATTTGTGTTCAAAACATTCTAGGTACTACTTTAGAGACTCTAGGAAAATTAATCTTTTTTGCTTGCCTGGTGTTGCCTAAAGACTTGAAAATTAAACCACAATATTTGACATGCTTGGATCCCTTTTGACCTTACCTTTCTTCACAAGTTTGTTTGCCTTTGCCTTTCTCTTAGGAAAGCTGAATTCTTTCATTCTGGAACACCTTCAATCAATATATATACTTCAGTTTTCCACTTGTGCAAGTCAGTTGTGTTTAGTGTGGCAGGAAAAATAATACTATATGGGATTTACCCACATATTGCCTAATCTGGATGATGTAAAGCTTATCTTACAACCATGATTTTATTTCCATCCTGGTTATTTTCCTGAAGTATATTTTTTATTTTTAAAATGGATAATAAGGGCTGCTGAATTTGTACCATTGTAAAATGGCCACTGTGAGGGTTTATCCAAGTGAGGGAGTTTTCTTTTGGCATGGTTATATGTAACTGGTTTATTAAACATCTCTTTATTAAAAAATTACATGGAACATTAAGTTTAGAAGGCCATAACTTTTGGCGATGAAAATTTGCTTATGCTACTGAATCAAATTTTAATATAACAGTCAGAGGCATTTTCAAGTTCTGGAAAAGAGGCTGCATTAGGACAGTGAGAAAATGTCGCTGGCTATTTTCTAAATGCAATTCTTGCTCTTAAAGTCCCGAATTAAATAAAACTAATTGGAATCTTCAGTGCCACACAGATCAATATTCAGCATTGCCTAGGCTGTTACTATAACCCTTCTGTTACAGAATAATTGCCTGTATTATGTGCCATCTTCTCTGAATGTGGTTCAAAATCAGGTCTTTGTGGCTGTTTGTATTTTGTAAGTGGCAACTGACCAAGTAAAAAGGTTAATAGGGAGGCTTCTTCCAGCATTATAGTTGATGATCTTTGCATTCAAATTGCATTGCATCTTCTAAGTTATTGATTAAAATATTTAATTGAACATAAGTCACAGAACTGTTGACCTGATTACGTCTTGGAAAGAATGGTCAGATTCTGGGGCAGTGGGTATGTTATAAATATGTATTTGCACTGTATTGTACGTTTTCCAGTTTACCTGTAAATACGTTACATGCATTACGGATGTACTTCCAGATCGTAGTTTATTAGCCTTCGTTCCAAACCAGAAAAAGTATTTATGTCCCAGTTCACCAAATGCTGCAGCACATATTTACATTATTTTTTAAAAAATCCTTCATATTCTGTCTGCAGTAAAGTTGCCTCAATTTGGGATTAAGCCCATGCTTAAGAGATTTCCAAGTGACAGTCTTTCAGACCTCAGAGAGACAATGCTTGGCTGGTAGGCTTTACTGCAATGCTATTAGAACCACCTTCTCCATCACACCCATTCCAAGATCACCATAGTAGATTTCAAGCATTAATAAAAATAATCTGCTCTTAGAAACCATTTCTTATTTGTCCTTTATAGAGCACTACAAATGAGTCACTTCTATTTTACAGATGGCAAAATTATATTGCAGGAAGGGAGGATAATTTGTTCAAGTCCATAGAGCAGGTTGCCCTGAATGCACTAGCCAGTCCAGTTCGTGTGATCTACATAGACCTAGATGGACCAGTTGTGCCGGTTTGGACACAAATCCAGGAGGAAACAACCCGAGAGGGGCGTGTCGCTCTCTCTCTCCTGCCTGCCAGGCAAGCGGGCCCCGGCAGCCCCTCCCCCACGGGTTCAGGAAAATAATGTCTCGAGTGAAAGTGACAAAAACTATTTATTTAACAAGCAGAGTCCCCCGCTCTCACGGGGCAAAAAGGATATTGAAACCCCCTCCCTCGTCCCCTAAAAGAGGACTATGGATTTTAGAGTTCTTCCTGTAGGTAAAACCTGCAGTCCTGAGCTGGCCGGGCCGGACCAGGCAGGGTCCGACGATCCCCCTTGGAGGGTCCCGCCGAGCAGGTCCGGAGATGGGAGCTGGTCTGGGATGAAAAGCAAGCCAAAAACAGTCCAAAAAGGAACAGAAGCCGCTGAGGCAGATCACAGTCCCTTCTCCGCTGAAAGCCGAAGAAGCTAGAGAGCAAAACTCCTCCAACCAACAAAAGTTGTCAGATCGGGAGAGATGCAAAACATTCTAGATGCAAGGTCAAGCTGGCCGCTTTGAAGAGTTCTCTCGGCTTCTCTCTCCCCCCTTCGCAATTTAAAGGTGCACTATAAATCAAGCAGGCAATGAGGAATACAGTATGGTCATAGAATCACCCCAAGACACCATTAGTAGCCATGTTCAGGAATGGGTTAATACTTATATTCCCATCTGGTTCATAACTGGTATACATTATTTTTTGCATTAATGTTTCCGCACTCTTATCAGTTCCAGAGAAATCAAATGCATTCTTTATTGGTAACTGTATAGCAGAGGGAGTTAAACAGTGATTGTGATTAGAGCCAAGAACAACCATCTTTCACTGCCAAGGCTTTAGACAAACATCCTGTCTTCCAGAGTTGAATTTAATCTGCAAGTATCTCTGCTCAGTTCCTTGGCTTTGCCTTATGTTGTAACCACTTCTGTTAAGGCACCAGCCTCAGTTCCCTTCCATTCAGGACTTACTGCACTCTTTTTCTCTGACTTTTTCTACAAGAGAAGTGACAGCTTTAATAATTTGGACCAAAGCTCTGCAGCTTATTTAAATCAGCCTCCTACTTTCCCAAAGCTTCCTGGAAAATATGATGGAAATCCCAAAGCACTGAAGACTTTGGTGTGACACTTTTAGCCATGGAACATGTTCTGAAGTTTACTCAGAGATGCCTTTAGTCAGCTGCAGTTACACCACACTAATGATTCTGGTCTGTCTGCAATTACTTACTCTTTGCCTTCAGCTATATAAGCATGATTATTTTCTCTCTTCTAAATATTCATCTTCTGTTTGCATTTTTTAATGGTAAATGAGTTGAAATGACACTATATTTCTAAAAAGCTGGCACAGTTTCTCAAGATCCAGTCTGATGATTATAAGACATAATTTTTTTTTAAGACTGAGCTTTTGCTTTATGAAGTCAGTAGTGATGTTAGCTAAATGTTTGTGTGTGAGTGTAATTTTGAGAATGTTTCTTTTTGTCTTAGAAAAATGAAAGTGGGTGAGAACTTTAATGACATGTTGCTGTTCTTGCTGATCTCATACATATATTGCTGATATCTTCTGATCTGGGACTTTGTGTTACTGAGATTTCACATGTGAAAACTGTGGGGAAAAATATAGGAGTTCAAAAAGATGACCTCAGAAAAAGAGCTTCATCGGTCATTCCATTGTGTTTGGCTTGCATTCCAGTTGCCATACTCTATCATTTAGTGGTGATAATAAGGCTATTTAGGGTAATTCTCAAACTAAACCACTGCTGTGACATGCCTGTGGTGCTTCCAGATGCTGTAGTTCAGCAATTCAAGCCACAGAGAAAATTTTCTGGTTAGTTTCTTGACTGTTCAGGAGTCATCTCTTCCAAATCACAGGAGTGGCTCCTTATTACATGACCAGATCCCTCATATTTTGGTTTGTCCAAGGTCTTTTTATTTGAAATGGGCTAGAAGCAAAAATTTCTCTTCAAAGGATGTCCTACTTCGCTCCTGGAACTGGAGAAACTAAATATGCTGAGTATTTTTTAGATTAAATGTTTTGTAAAATAAAACAGGCTGCCATTGTACCCATCTCAGAAGAGGTCAGAGCCTGCTCAGATCTTCTTCCCTATCTTAAGGATAACACCCATTAAAAGAGAACCTTCCAGTTAGTCATTTTTCAACAGTATTTGCTTGCATCAGAGTTCATACTTCTTGATCATACTATGTAGATTCATAATGAGTAGATTCATGATGTCAGCTGATGAAGACAGCAGGTACTCCCCTATATTTTGTTGTTTCATACCCTTCCTCCTCCCTGACAAACATGCTGTATGGTTCCTGATATCCTGGTTGCTTCTGAGTGGAGAGAAAGCTGCTGGATGCAGAATAGAAAGTTGCCTGTATTTTCATTCTGGGACTGTAAGGCAGGCACAGGTTAGGGAGTGGCTTTGTGATTTGCAGAGGTCTCTCTGGTGGGTCACATTATTGGAGTGGAACTGAGAAGCCAGCACAGCTTTGGGTATGTGTGAATGTGTCCTAGAAATGGGGCTGGCCAAACACTGCAGCCCAGGAAAGTCTATATCCTGTGCTGGACACAAAAAATAATCCCTGTGACCAAGGCCAGGAGGTCAAAACATGAGACAACACCTTTCCATCCTTTAATAGACGTGATTAAAGACACTGCTGCATCTTTACTGTATTGCAAAAGGGAAACAGGATAAGGACTGGGAGAACTATACCTGGATTTTCTTAGCAGGTAAATGCTGTGTTACATTCAAGTTCATAGAATGGTTTAGCAAAACTCTAAAAATACATAAATTGAGACAGCAAGCAGACTATTTGAGGCTTGTTTCAGATATTTCTTCCAGACAAGGATTAAACCATCTCTAGTTGCTCCCTGCCAGTAAAAATGGGAGTGTTGAAAGGGTAAGTCAAACTTAAAGTGACACTACTTATGATGAATTACAGAATTATGTTTAAAATCAGGTGAACTCAAATGTTGTTTTAGTCCCTTTTGATCTTGCAGAAGAATAAATAGTGGCTTTTGCGACATCTGTGTGTTTCTGAGAGTCCAAGCCACCTTACATTTCAAACAGAAATACATGCAATAACTGGGGCATGTTAAAAGTAATGATGTCATTTCTTAGAACTTTAAAAGCTGTATAGCTCAAAGACAAATAACTCATCCCTGGCTGTTCCCTGTAATAACACAGACATCCAGAAAATGCCTGGTATGTTTTTGTTCACTAGCTGGGATCAAATTCGTCTGATTTCGTTTCCCGCTGGACTAAGAACAGACTATTCTTTATGTTGCAGCTGTAAGGAGAAATTTTGCATCCTGTTGCAGCTTTGTTTCTACACATATTATACGGTCCCTGGAAAATTCTACTGTGTTAGCAGTAATTGTCCAGTCTCGTGTCCAGCACCTTCCATCAGCAGTGAGTTCCTGTTGCTTTATTTAGATTTTCAAAGAAAAACGCATCTCTTTGCTCAAAAACTGCTTGGCAGCTCTTCTGAAGCCTAACTGCTTCCCTAGAGCTTCAGGGAGCTCTGTAAAGAGCTGCTTCCTGCAGGACTCATTCTAGGTACCAGTTTTGAATGCTCTGACAACCATTTTTTCCCCTACAGAAACTTCCATGGTCAGAAATCCTGAGCTGTTAAGCACAGCATTTCAAAGGGCCGAAATTCTGAAATCAAAAGGAAATTAGAGTCTGTCCTGAGGGTAAAAGGGCAAAGTAAAGTGCTTTCTTTAACCATAAGAGACTGAGCCAGGTATGGCTCCTCTGCATAAAAACGGCAAGAAGGTAAGTGCAGATTTGGGAGATAGGATGCTATTTAAATTCACAATAGTGTTGGCATAAGAGTAATTGATATGTATTGGTCCTGAATTAGATTAGGCAGGAAGAAAACTCTGGACTAGTCTTTAAAAGAAGTCAACCTGCTTTTGACATCAAGAATGAGAAACAGGCTTTAACAGTCACAGTAAGGATTTGGCCTCAGGGCCTTTGTCTCTCTCCTTTACAGAGCGTTTACTTTGTGATGGAAACCCAATGTTAGGATTCCAAGGTAATCATCCCGAGTGATTGAATCTAAACAGTTGCCCAAATTACTGCAGTCCCTGCAGTCAAGCCAACACCTGTACAAGTGTGTTAGTGCATCCAGTCCATTTCTCTGCTATTGCAAGTACTACTATAGAGAACATTTTCTGCTGCTTTCATCCAATCTACCAGTTTTTATATACTTTTTAATGCTTTGCTGGAGATTCCTGTAGACTGCTCTTAAAGTTTTTTCTTGTAAAGAATCCTGGGTGTTTATAACCCACCCTTCACCAATCAGGTTTATGTTGAAATCCTTACACTTCTCTCACAGCCTGGCCAGCTCTTCAGAGCTTTATTCTTTTATTCCTTCATTCATGGTTTTCACTGCCCCAAATCAAATATAGTCTTGAAGCTGAGACTGAGTAGAAAGGAGGGGCATTTGAGTGACAGAGTCTGCTAAATTGCTTTGATGTTTCTGCAGCACACTGCTTCTTGCAGGGGCCACTTTCCAGCAGAGACTGAACTGCTATTGAGAACTGCATTTCCTGCTATACAGAGCTCTCAACCAAAGCAGAAATCAAAATAAGAGCAAACCCAGTGTGGACTCTGGCAAAAATCACCCTCTCTTCACATATAAAAGGGAAGCATTTAGCCTGACCTCATAAAAGAGAGAACTTGAAGGATCATTCTGCACTTTGAAATTCTACCCTCAATGGCATGGAAACAAAATGCTGACTTGGGAATTTCAGCAGATCAGTTCACATTCTGCTCAGCCTGCTCTAGTTCCTGAGCATGGGGCGGCTATTGCATCATCCTAGGAAAATGAAGGTTATTGGGTCACTGCCTGCCGTTATAATCTGCTCAGTAAGGAATTTCTCAAGGGGATAGACTAGTGCCCAGAATAACATTTAATAAGATCTGGAAGATTATGCCTGCTGCAAGCAGAGGCCTCTTAAAAGTTTGCAGGAGGCCTACCGTTTGGATGAGTTAGCAGCACACCCTGCTCTATAAACATCAGTTAAAACAGCTGCTTCCAGGAGCCAAGGAGAGAAATAGCTAAGGGAGAGAGTCCACATGACTTAGCTAGAAGCTTAGTAGCTTTCTTAACATACAGGCCTGGTTAAATGGAGGAAAGTAACTATCAAGATCTTACTTGCCTCCAGAATGCATCAGGCAAACTCCACCCTGGAGTGCAGGTATGGCTGAAACTTCATGCAAAACAGTCTTTCCTCGCAAATGCTGTATATTCTCTGTATGTGAATTTTGAATTCCTTTCATTTGAGGGATAGAACTGTATCTGGATTTGTGTACCAGACCAAAAAGGACAATTCCATGGCTTTGTTCTTCAATTGGATTGCACCTTTTCACCAAGGAATAGATCCTGGGACTTCAGGAAACCTCCCACCTACTGGAAAAATGCCACAACAAACAAGATTAAACTTACTAATAATAGAAAAGTGCTGTTACTGTAGAAACTCAAATACATTATGCCTTGCAATCTCAGACTCTCTCTCCACTTGCTCTGGTGATGATTTGACTGTGAGCTTGGAGCTTTCCCCAAGCTTTTCTTCACTTAGTCTGCTGGTGCTGCCAGTTCCTGGATGCCTGTGTGAATGACCCACTTCTGCTGTCTTTGCACTTGATCACTGGGAGGGTTTGACTGGAAAGCATTTCCTGCTCACATTTGTCTGCTCACTCTCTTTTTGCCCACCAAAGAGAGGTAAATTGATGAAAAAGTGATTGTTTCAGGAAGATTTTTGGGTGAAGCTTCACTTTTTCATTTTCCATTTGTTCCTTGCCTGGGGACTGAAGATAAGAGAAAAGCTCTGCTAGACTTAACTGGTGTTTCTGGCATACAGCTGCTTGGGACCTCTTAACTTGGCTTTGCTTGAGTGGAGCGGAGACACTGAAGGGAAGAAGGAAGGAAGGAAGGAAGTAGGAAAACGTCATCATCCTACAGTAACTCTCTGGAGGATTTTTCTTTCAGCAGCGACTCACAGTTGACCTCATCCTCCCAAACAAAATTAGCTTTGTTAATGTTGCTCCAGACTTGTCTCCTCTCAAAGCTGCTTTGAGCTGTCAGCACCTCTCTGGCATGAAGGTGGTCTGGAACCTGAAGAGCCTTCAAGATAGGGTTTGAGCTACAGCAGAGCATGAGATAAAGCCACATCCTAGCAGGGGTGGCAGAGACATGCGATGCTCCTGCATCGCTCACTCACAGCCACTGATGCTATTTGCACTGCCCAGCTGCAGGGATGTGCAGTTGAAAACAGGAAGTGTTATTCCTAGGAAGTGTTTCTGATTTCTCCTGTTTGTGTCAGCTGGTTCTATGCCTAGAAAAGCTGCTGCTTGTGCTCCACCACCTGATCCCAAACCATGACTGCAGTTCAACCTCCTCTTCAGCAAGGAATGCTGTTTTCTTCAGGTAAAGTGTGAAACTGCAAATATACCAGTGAGCACAATTCCACACAGCATTCTTGTACTACAGAGATAGATGAAATGTCTATCAACAGACAGAATGGTCAAAGCTTGAAAATATTAGTGGAATAATTTCTAGTTATTAAGTCCATTTTTATAATGGGTAACATATGAGAACAAAAGGCACAGGGGAACAGAGGCTTTGGAAAATGGAGCTTAATACTAAATTATATATTTCATATTGTTTTTAAAAAACCCAACATAAGCAGTGCCTAACTGTGATTAGATGAAATCTAAAACATCTGCAAGAACTCCTAAATAAACCATGGAAAGTGGGAAGAATTCAACAAATGTTGGGAAACAAAGGAACAAGGAGCTGGGTGGAATTTATGTGTCTGCTTTAATATGCCAAGCTTTCCCCTGTATTGTTGTCACTACTCCTACGCAGAAATAGTACTTTCACTATTTCACTGTGTAAAACTTCAGTTAACATTGAGGATCTACAACCCTCAAGCCTGAGAGCTGAACTTCTTCAACCATTTAGCTAATATGGCTCTTGGCAATTTTCCTCTCAGTTCTCTTAGTGAATATAGATAATGGAATTAATTTTTCTCTTTAGAGAGAGGTAACTAAGGTTTATCTTGGGCAAAGAGTTCATTTGGCATAACTTCTGAACTATTTTAAATAAAAAGGATAACATAATTTGAAAAATGGGATAACCTTCAATGCTAATTTTGCTTCTTGTTAGATTATCTTTTAACCAATTTCGCTTCCTCTTTATCTGTATCCCCAAAGACATTTGGGTGAGGTAGACCAAGCAGTGAACATTACCTTCTTTAAACATACCTTGGAATAGCCCACAATTCAGATCCAACACAACACTTACCCCAGGTTATCAGCAGCACAGCTAGGTACCATTCCTGTCCCCTTCTCATGGAAAGAGTTCTACCCACACCTCTAAAATCCACAGAAGCACAAGAAGTGGAACCAGTGCTCATCAGACATGGGGGACATGGGAAGATAAATTACTTCACATACCTGTGGAGAACTCTTCCTATAAGAGATGATAAGTCCCGGAGATGGTAAGCTGGATGAAGAAGCAAGCCGAAAACAGTCCAAAAAGGAACAGAAGCCACTGAGGCAGATCGCAGTCCCTTTCAGCTGAAAGCCAAAGAGCTAGAGAGGAAAACTCTCTCCTCTCCCCTCTAAACTGGCAAAAACTGCCAGCCTGGAGAAAAAAAGTATGTAAGCATCTAACTGCAAGGTCAAGGGAGCCACTCTGAAGTTTCCCCGGCTTCTCTCTCCCTTTGCAGTTTAAAGATACAAACTGCATTCTAGAGATCAAGCAGGCAATGAGGAATACAGTATTGTCATAGAATCACCCTAAGACACCTGGGGAAAGGTTTGTATGGTTAGGGGTCTTTTAAAATTAGAAATTAGTGAAGCATCCTTCTTCAGGAGTCTAACATATATGGGTTTTGGGGGGGAAACCACTTAGTATAACTACTTCTGGTATACAACACTGAACTGCTTTGCAGAATGGTCAACAAGATATTTTCTCTTCATTAAAAAATTGTTGCAGACAACTCTATTTGAACTGTTTTAAAAATAACATTCAATCAGAACAGTATTGCACACAGGCATGAGGCCTAGGAAGTGCAGTGATAGAAAACTGCTTCCCTTTTTTCCTCCTCAAAATTCAAACTAAACTGTTATCGTTTTTCTCATTCTTGCTATGTTTGGCTCAGAATCAACTTCTCTGGACAGGAAAGGGAAACAAAATGGGGGAAATGTCTCAGTACTAGCATTTAGGAGAAGGGTGGGACTTCCTCAGAAGTATTAATTTTTTCATATGACTACTTCTGGTGTCCAATCTCTCATTTAGGACTAGTTTGAGTACCTGTCTGCTATATTTCTCTGAGAAATCAAATTCTATAAATGGAAGAAGCTAACACCAAGTCTATGTATTCCTTCTTGTCAGGATAATTCTTCTTTGAGGTACAAGTCATCATTGTGATACGACAGACGCAGATCTATTTTGTATACAAAAATACAATTGTTAACCATTTCCTCAATTGTCAGTATTATTCAGACTACAGTTCCACAAAATACACCTCCTCTGTCCTTATTTAACTTAGCTGCTGTGCCCACAGTGAACCAGTGATCACTCCAAAACACCTTCAATGTTAACTTGGATGCCAGCAAGTGTTCCCACGAAGCTCTGAAACCCTTCCCAAAGCAGGGCTGTGTAGATTGGCTCCTTCATATTTGCCAACAGACATAGCCTCTGGCAAGGGCTCAGTTGCACTGGTGTGGAAGGAGCCTCCTCTAGCCATCACCCTGGCACTCTCCAAGGCACTACCTTATGTTTTTTAAAAAAAAAAAAAAAAGGGAAAAAGAAAAAAAAAAGGGAGTTGTGTGAGACTACTTGTAGGTATTTTTGCAGTAAAAATGCAACATTGCAAATATACTCTGTTGTAACCCACTTGTGTGTGGTGATTAAAACTTGCTGCTGCTCAGACTCATGCATCTGCAAAGGCATTTTGGAATGCTGAAGCAGGACCATATTTGGCCACATCTCTACATAGTCCCTGTCTGGTTGTAGAGAAGGCTTTTGCATCCTGTTAACATTCCCAGACTGCTGCTAAACATGCATTAGAAAGCTCCACTTTCCATTTTCAGAGTTGTCAAACAGCTTTAAAGAGATGCTGACCATTTTGAAAAAGAAACCAAAAACCAGACTTTCAAAACAACTAAAGTTAGTCTCCATGCACTTCTCTCCCACCCAGGTAATATGTATGTTCTCTCAGTTTTCAGCGTTGTACTTGACTGTATCATATTTGCTTGCAGATGTAACATTTTTAGGGCCTGCTCCAAGTGCCTTGTAATCTCTGAATTATCTGAGCCCTGAGATGCTTTGCAGTTTGTGCAGCTAAACTCTTCTTAAGTGCTGTAAATTTTCCCAGCATTGGTTTGAATGTTTAGACTTCCTTCCCAAGTAAGTTTGGTGTGAAAAGAGGGAGTCATTCAGCAAGAGCATCTTGTCATACAGGAAGGCCTGAAGCAGCAGTACATCATGTTGAATTGGTTTTGAGGAATCATTTTTAGCAACTCACTGGGATCACCACATCCCTAAGGAAATCAGAGTGTATGCTAGGAAACAGAGCATCATATTATGGTGCTTGATAAAACAAAGGGAAAATTTAGAATTTAACCACAGCAGTCTTGAAGCTTTTCATGCTGAAAAGCCTAAGCGATGGAGACAGGACAGAGAAGAGTAAGTAGCAAGTGTACATAAATCTTTTCATCTGTCATTAAAATCTAAGGGAAAACAAAGGTGGAGACCAGGAAATCCCCATAGACTTTTTGTGCTTAATAGACCAAGTAATTTTCCTCAGTAATTTCATGAGATGTGTCTTTTTAAAAGTCATGTTCAGCTTTAGAAATAAATGCCTTATTGCCAGTATTCATACCAGCCACATTTCTAGTAGCTGTTTGTTACATATTGTTGCTGCAGTTTTCCAGGGTCCCAGCTGGCTTTTTCTGTTTTCCTGAAAGAATGAGAGAGACTTTGACTGTGAAGTTATGTCTCAATTCACTTGCTTCAGGGTGCAGCAGTGGGAAAGAAATCCTTGACTGTGACTATTCTCCCATTAGGATGCAAACCCTTCTCAGTCCTGTGGAACTGCACACCTCAGTCTATCCTGGTGTCTCCTCCGTGTCATACCTCAGCTAGCAGCCAATTCCATGTGTTTCAGAGGAAGGACAAAGAAATCTTCTGGTGATTTTAACATGAGCTAAACACGATGAAACATGTTTAGCACACTTGAAACATGGTCAAGCACACTTGACTCCCTTATTTTGGGGTGGGTTCTACACTGTCATCTGATTCACAAGGAAGGAGTGTTGTCATCTGCACTGCTAATCTTATGCAAAATTAGTTTCCTTGGCTCTTTTAAAGCTACAGGGTGGCACTGTGTGCTGGTTTGAAAGCAAAACCTGTGAGAATCTCCAAGTCAGAAGTACAATTTAATAGGAAAAACTAAAATACATGCAATAGTACAAAAAGAAACCACTGACAGAGTCAGGATACAACCTGACACCCTGTCAGTCAGGGTGTTGGTAGCAGTCCAATAAAATGGTGGCTGCAGTCCTCCAGAGTTCTGTTGAAGATGGTTCTGTTGAAGCAGTGATCCTGTAGAAAAGGTCTGGTCTTCACCTGAAGGTCCAGGGGTAGCTCTTGTCCTCTGGGAATCCAGTAGGTAAGGGCTGACTGGTGTTCGAAATCTTAGCTTATATCCAGGATGGGATGCTTGGTTCTTCCCTCTGGGCAGAGCATCTCACAATGGGAGGATGTAATTTTATCAGTCATGTGGTGAGACTGGATGGCCCATTAACAGGAGATATCCCCCCTAGAGGGAGGATGGGTCATGGGAGAGATAAGGAACCCTGCCCCACCTGGTTTTGACAGCTGGCCCATTAACAGAAGACAGTCCAGAGAGAGGAGGCAAGGGACACAGCCCCACCTGGTTTAACAGCTCCTGAAGATGGTAATAGAATACACTGCAACCCAGGACACACTGGTAGTGTCAGTGTTACACCTGAATAGTTTTGGTCCTCATTAGAACCATGAAGTTGAAAAGGCTAATGACTGTCTTTGCCTTTCTACCCCAGAGCAGGTCTGAAAGCCACCTGTTTCCAGGAGTAGATGGTGTAGTTAGTCTGATGCTAGGATGCTAGATTCTGCACACTTAAAGACCACACTGGGCCCACACTGTTTGAAAGTCTGGGGTTTATCATTTGGTTGGTTTGGTTTCCTTTAAATTAAACAAAAACTACACAGACAGACAGCCTTTCCCTCAGGCATAGGAAAAGGCTGGCTGTAGAAACAGGAACTGTTATTTTACAATAGGAAAAATGGTGCATGTTATCCTGTCAGCTCAAAGCAACATTCAGTTTTGTGGCCATCTGCAAGTTTTAACCTGACACACCAATGAAACAGACATTTATAAGATTGCCTTATTATTTAGATTGATACACGGGTAGATCTGCAAGCAGGTTATGCTTCCTTACATAGACATACCCACAGAGTTGGGAAATTTCCAGTAACATGGTGCAGGAGTGCAGAAGTCTTCAAGTTGCAATATGCAGTTCCCGGGCTGAAGACAGAGCTGAGAGATGTCTGGTCTGGCCCTGCACTACCCAGTGTGATACAGACGCTCCAGGATGTGGTCTACAGCTCCATGTAGCTCTGCCAAGAGACTTGACACACCTACAGGCCTTGAAAGAAGATAGAGTTTGTCACATGTAAGACTTGGCTGTTCATCTGCCTTTGCAAGAAACAAAGGGGTGCTGCCTCTGAGGGAGATGCTGTATCTTGGTCTAGAGGTGTCATAGGGTAGCAGTCCTGATAGGACAATGATAAATTTGAATGAGTCTTGAAAATAGCATTCTGAGAAAATTCCCAGTCCTTGCCTTTAAGCATGGGAAAAGCTTATGGTCCTAGGGTTTTTTAATCTTTCCATATTTTGTAACTGAACATCTAATTAGATTTTTTTTTAAGAAGCTGGGTGTTTCTGTCTAAATTACAAGCTGAATCATTGCATTCTTAATTCTTGCCACATTTCCTTCCCTCAGCATCAGTGGTGTGGGATCAAAACAACATTTGGCTCTTCGTGGAACTCTTCAAGTGTCAGTATGCCAGAAATACCACATCCAGCACAGCAAGATGTGCAGAGTGTGTTACAATCAAAGGCACTGAAAAAGCATCAGCTATTATTTTACATTAATAAATATCCTAAAGCTTGAACCAAGATTCTCATTCCAAGCAGTTTCAGAGCCCACCATGACAGGGAGAGGAGCTACATTCTTTCTAGGTTTCCCAAGGAGACTTGCTTTTCTTTGCTAACATCACAGTACCATAAACAAATGGATCAAAGCCGTAAACCCTCACATACAATTCCCTTTATTCCTTCCCTTTATATGTTTACATGGATGCATTCACTATCAGCAGGGACTCTCCTTGTTTTCTTTCAGACTCTGCTGCAGTGATAAAGACAAACCTCCAGTGCCTCACTGGAGATAGTGTCTCACCCAGGAGATGACAATAGCCAGTTCAGTACGTTATCCTCCCACAGACTTCCTGTATGACCTCACTCGTGTCTTTTAGCTTCAACCTCATCTGTAAAGTCGGATAATTGCACGTAAACCTAACAGAGATATCTGGCAAGAGTAAATGCATTAGAGACTGAGAGGTGCTTTGATCTTACATTGCTCTGGTTCCTAGAGAGCTTTGCAGGGATGTGAATATGCATCTAACTTGGAATGACATGAACCAATTTTCCTGAAGAGGAATTCCCATGGACCATGCTGGACAGTTGACTTGCCTTTTTGTTTAATATTTGTCTGTATTTTCTGAAGGAGTTCAAAGCAATCTCTGATTTGTACTCATGTTTTTATCACCATAGATAATTGCAGGTAAACGGGATTAAAGAAGACATCCCAACCCAGTACTATCCTACTTAGGCAACTCCCCTGGAAGCATTTCTGCTGCACACCAGATGTCTACCAGGTCAGTGTGAGGGAACAGATTGCTGTGTAGTATTATTCAGGAGTGTCCCTATTTCTGTTTGCGAAGATTTAAAAACTTAACCTGAAGGACAGTAACAAGCTGAGGTTTACTGCTTACCAGACAATGCCATTAAGCATATCATTGTAGAGAGAAGATACAATTCTGGTAGGATGGTGATAAAAAATAAGAAGTTATCTGAACTAATCTCTTGTCAAATTCCCTAGATCCTTTAGGCAGTGTGTGTGCACTTAAAATGTTAATTGCTATGGGAATGAGCTGCATAAGTTACAACAGTTGTTGCTGTTGGAGATAGGCTTATCGTACACAGCTCAGTAACGCACTTTGTCTGGCACTTGCTGGTGTCAAGCACTTCAGTCTGGTGCTGGAAATGTTACAGCCAGGGATCCTCTGGTGAGGTACAGTCTGCCAGCACTAGGGAATGTACGGAGCCTGGGACCGACATGCAAGAAACTATGACGTCCTTGGTTCCCTGCTTTTTAATTTTTGGTTGATATGTTCTGGACCACAAAGGTAAGAATTCAAAGCAAGGCAAATTCCCTGCCCTTGCAAGTTCCTTTTGGTTTGGGAACACAAATAAGTCAGTAACATCTAGTTTTGAATACAAATATCCAGATGGTTTTTCTTTTCCCTGTTTTCTCACACCAATATGTCATGGGTTGGACGCTGGCCAAAGGCCAGTGCACTCACGAAAAATCATTTATTTATTTTTCTCTGTTATGGTTGAGAAGAGGAGGGGAAAGAATAATTTTTAAAAAATACTTCATGGGATGAGATAAGGATTAGGAGAAAACACAAACACTTTAAAGGCAAAACAGGCTCAAGACTTTAAGAAAGTATAAAGAAAAATTTATTTACAGAATTAAAAGAGAGTAATGAGAATGAATATAAACCTTTAGAACATGTCATGCCCCCCCCACCAGCCCTTCTTTTCTTCCCACTGACAATGCAGGGAGACAAAACATGGTGTTTTTAGTCAGTTTGTCACCTTTAAAAAAGTAAATCTTCCTTCAGTTCATTTAGGGAGAGGAGTCTCTTTTGCTATGCCATGGGGTCCTTCCTACAGGAGACAGTTCTTTGTGAACTTTTCCCGCATGGTTCAAAATTTCACGAGAGGGGTTCCCACCCGAAAAAAACCCTGCTGCAACGTGAGACCCTCCCATGAGCAAAGCAGTCTTCCCTCAACTGCATTTTTTTCCTCGTGAGCCAAGAAGTTCATGGGGTACAGTCTTTTAAGGATGCACTGTCCTAATATAAAAGCAAGAGTCTACTTCTTTCTATGGAGGCAAGGGTTTTCTCTCTCTCTGTTCAAGCCTTTTATCACAGCTTCTCAACATTTACACGCTCCAGCGTGAGAACCATTCTTCTCACGGGCTGTGGGTGAATTCTGCATCCCTCCATGCACATCATGAATTATAGGGAAATAGTCTGTTGTATTATAGTCCTCACTACGGCTTGCAGAAGAATCTCAGCTCCGATGTTCGGAGCACCTCCTCCCTTTCCCTTCTTTGCATTGGCCTTGGTGTTGCCATGTTGTTCCTTTCATGTGTTTTCACCTTTTTCTTTTCTCTGACTCAGGAGAGAATTGGTGTTTGTAGGTTCATTTGTTCTGAAGTTTCATCAGTTGGAAAGTTTTTATAGAATTCTGCACCATTGAAAAGTTTATTCTGTCTGGGCTCAGCATCGGACAACTGCATGTCATGCCGCTCACTGCTGGTCACGTGGTCCCCGCCAGCACCACACCGGCCGCCCTGGCATCGACTTCATTTAGTGCCTCTCTTCATGCGAGGTGGCAGAAAGGAGAAGCGGCTGCCGCCACTTCTGTCCCTCTGCCTGCGATGCAGCAGGCTAGAAGTGGCCAGGCAGGCAAAGTCCATCGCTGGCCGTGCCAAGATGGCGGCAGCCGCATGGCTGCTCTGGCCCTGGCCGCTCTCAGGCACGGGCTGTGGAGCCGCTCCTGGCGCCGGCCACAAGGCTGCTCGCGGCACCGAGATGGCTCCTCCTGCCCCCGGCAGCAGGATCTCAGCGGCCAGGAAGGGCGCCGGCTGGGAAAGGGCCCGGTGAGCGTGGCAGCGCCAACCGCTCCTTCACCCATGAGAGGACAGGAAGAAAGAGAGCTTCCTGCGTTTTTCTCCCTTCCTTAAATATGTTGTCATAGAGGTGTTATCAATTGTCTAATGGGTTTAGCAGTATGTCTATCTTCAGAGCCAGCCAGCGCTTTGTTTTTCCAGGCATGGAGGAAGAGTTTAGCAGCTCCTCACAGAGAACCACTTCCGTGGCTGCCTTTTTCCCTCCTCACCAAAAATCAACCTATACAAAACCACCACACAATACTAGTCATTTGGTGAAGGACAGGAGTGCAAATGTGCCAAAATGAAATAATGACCATCTTGGGTAAGATTTTTCATGAGACTTTCAACCAGTGTAAACCAAAATGGCTCCATTAGAATTACCTTAACACAGGCCATGATAGTTTATGCAACCCTGGAGACCTGACCCACTGAATCAATCCTTTAGTACCTGTTCTTGAAAGACAAAAAGAAAATGTAAACCAGATTTTGGAAAACATAAAGACAAAATATGCTCAGGCTCCCATATCATTCATTACTGTGGTTCAGAGGAAAAGTGTGGGGCCACTGGCCAAATCTGGTGACTCCTGCTTCTTTGGCAGGCAGAAGAAGCAATTTCAAAATCAGAGAAAATATATCTATGCAAACTTGTGGTACGGCATGACATTCAAGGTTTGGGACCTCCTGCACTGGCCAAATACTTAAGTAAGTCCCCCTCACTTAGCACAGCTAATACCTTCAGAAATGCATTGACAGCTACAGAGTTTCCTCTCAAGCAGCTGTTTTGCTCTGACATGTTAATAACAGTTATGCTTATCACCATCTTTTTCCAGTTTCCCTGCTGCTTCTCATTTGCCAGGTTGGGATTCGTTCTTTGTTGTTTGCAACTTTGACATTGCAAGGTTACAATTAAATGATGCAGTCAACAGCACTGCATTTAAAGCAGTTGATTCAGATGTGGGAGACATTTCAAATTCCTGACTAATTCCAATAGTGCAGGCACTTCAGTCTGAGTTTCCAATGTCAGCGGTCAGTGGGTAGTCCTGGGTAAGTAGGGATGTCTGTTGTCAGAAAAATGCATGTAAATATAAACCATGAGCTCAACAACACAATGTTATCTTGCAAGAAATGTCAAACTGCAAAACCATCTTTTTCCTTGCTCACATCTGTAGGCCAGACAGAGCATGGGGCTACTTAATTATCCAATATACACCACCATTTCTTGTTGTACAAGTTCCTATAACATTTGGATTCTATCCTGCATGGCGATCCAATATACTTAAACTCTACTCTTGCCAGGTGAGCTGCAAAGGCAGCTTTAAAATAGCTCCAGTCTAGTGGATTTTGATTAAAGCTCCATTCTCTAACTTATTCCAGTGGCCAGAAAGAAGCACTCCAAAATTTACATCATCTTGCTGTCTGCCTGATCCTGCTTACTGTTGCCACTTGCCTCTTGAACAGCCAAACCTCACTCTTAAGTAACTAATTGTAGCCACCAAATGAAAAAATGGAGAGCTGGAAAGGAGACATTTGAAAAAACAGCTACTTGGATTGGACAGAAATTCTCTGCCTGACCTTGGAAATCTGTCAGTAAAGGTTTTGTCAATGCTTGTGTTGTGCTTGAGAAGCTTGGAAAGTTCAATTTAAAACACAGCCTCTGTTTATCTGCATCTGAAGCAGAGTGGTGATAGAAGGAAGGAAAAGTGTTTGGCAAATGGAACAAAACCCCCTTAATTCTGAGTGGCTATGTACAGCAGGACTAATCTATTTTGAATGCTTATATTTTCTCAGTTTTTTTTTTTTTTTTTTTTTTTAAGTCTTCTGAGGAACTTTTGCAATAATAAGCAGGGGTTTGTGGCATTCAGGCATATCCTAAATATCCTGGTGTGTGAAGTTTCCCTAAGCGCCTGTCATTAGGATGCTCAGTAGTAATGTTGACATGACTAAATCATTGTATTTGCAGTGTCCTGAGCTTACAGGGTAAGAAACTTCTGTGATCCCTCTTATCCCACTTCTGACTGCTGTGGATTCTTACTGTTGCAGTATTCAGGCAATTTTGAGATCTTGGATTTCACTGATCTTTTCTAAATCATCAGGCAAGTCCTGGGTATCAGAAGTTATCCTCCTGTCCTTGGCATTGATGGAGCAAAGTATTTGCTATAATGGATCAGAAATGTCTACATATACGTGCTGTCTCTTCGAAGGATGCAGAGCATCTCTAGTCACAGATAATATGTCATTTTTCAGTTGATTCCTTCATGACAGCCTGCCTGGAATGAAAAAATCTTATGGGGAGATGCTTAAACACAGATTTTTTTTTAAATGAAAATTAAGTGAAGTTGTGATTCCAAAGGCCCACAAACACTGTGTGTAATTAAACTTTGGCAAAGGCAGATTATACAACTTTGGCAAAGAGATGCTTGCATCTATAAAAGGCAAGATCTGCCCTTTGTTTATTCCCTACTAAATCAGCGAGGTATGTCATGGTATTTTAGCATCAACTTAGCATATTTTACTTTCCCTTCCAGTTTATAGGCCAGTGGAAAATAGAGATTGACCAAGCTGACTAATGACTTAGAGACAGTTCATAAAAAACACTGGAAAGCAAACAGTTTCTCAGCTCTACAGACAATGGGCAGCATAGTGCATTTATGGTGTTGCATTACAAGCTTCAGGTGCCACAAGAAAGCTAAACATAATTTAAAACTGTGCTAGCCAGCAATGAATTTGAAATGGCATTTAAACACAGGGAAAGGTCAGGCTGCATGTATGTAACAAAAATTACTGGTACAGTCACACTACCATTGACATCTAAAGGTACTGAGGATTTCTCTGCAAATGGTTATCAGAAGAATGGTACAGCACTGACCACATCACCCATTTGCACTGCCAGTGGGGCATAACCATCCATCTTCATTAGCATTTTAATTTAGATTCAGGACTGTAATTTTGATGTGAATCTCTTTGTTAACCTTACTTCCTGTTCTTTTGTTTGCATTGCTGGGTGGCCTTGAGGCACACACACTAGGTACCTTTTAAGTGAGACCAGAAGATGTGGTCAGACCCCAAAGGAGCATTTAGTCCAGACAAGACTAGAGGGAGTCTGAAAAAAAGTTCCCTGAAGTGTATGTAGGGCCAACTCAGGTCCTCAGTAACAAATTATTTGCTCCAAAACTGTTACTTTTCCACCACTCTACTCGCTAATGCAGATACAATTGTGCTGGACTATCGTTACACACAGGTATATGTATCTGTAAGTATATAAATAGCTCCCTATGATTATGCTTTTAGATTTATTGGGTTGGATATTTAGCTAGCACAAGTCATTGCCATTTAACTGAATCCTGCCAATATCAGCAAATAACATTTCCTAAATATTACAGTATCTTTATAGTCAGCTAAATTTGCCAGCTCCTCCCCCATGTTCTTTACAGTATGAGTTGCAGCAAGCCCAAGGATAGATAGCTGGAGCTGTTCTAAGTAGTGGGATTCACAAGCCCAAAGCTGAGGAAACCTAAATTCAAATAACATACTCGGCAGAGAAATATGTGTTCGGACTGCTTCTTTGAACTCAAGTTTGACATGACTAGCAGATTGTGTAGATGTCCACCTCTTTGTGTGGACTGAATTGAGTAGTTCACTATAATGTTTCTGCAGTCTCTCATAAAAATACCCATTAAGTGGATTAATTGCATAAAAAAATGAATGCCAGGATTAAACTCTGTCACAGCAATAGCAGATAAACATTCAGAAGGAGTAAAAGTATTTCCACATTAAGGGATATGTTAAAAATCAAGCTCACGAAATGGGATGCTGGAAGTAGATAAGTTAATATTTGTCATTAGTAAAAATGAACAAGAGAACTTCCACTGTCCCTTAAAAGGCAAGTTAACATTGGATAAGGAAATGTGAGAGGGCATGAGACTTAATTTATAAATGGGGTTAATGACAAAAGATTAGTCTTCCTTTCCCCGAAGTTTCCCATAGCAGCAGGTTTTGAGGGTAGTTGTTTAATTTCAGACATAATCTAAATTTCTCTGTTATTTACAGACATAATCTAAATTTCTCTGCTATTTACAGTTTTTCCATTCTGACTGCTATGGAGAAATACCTTCAAAAAAGTCATTTCAGACAGGAAGAGAAAGAAAGTGCCTTAATGAAAATTGCTATCACAGTATTTTGCTAGTTTTGACTTGTTCTGTCATTGTCTAAGATGAGATTTCAAATAAACTCAATACGAGAAGGCGAACGTGACACAGTGTTCACTCACACGTCCTTATTCAGCAGAGAAAGCAGCCAGAAGTTCGACCTAGTGAGAAATCCCAATTATGGCTATGAAATCGTATCTGCCAGGGCTGACTGCAGCTGTGAGCTCCCTCTGATGCTTTTGCCTCTCTTCAGAAGCCGTCTGCCAAGACCTATCACTTACACTGGTATCCTAAAGGAGACGGAGGGCTGTGCAACTCTTGGCTCTCTCCTAAAGACTGAATTCCATCAGAGGATTCTCTCCCATATGTGCGTGTTTGCCATTCCTTCACTTTGATGATCGTGTGCACTGCCTTTTGTGGTAGCTCTTTCACTTTTGTTAAAATAAACACTGAATTTTGTATGCAGCCAGCAGCAGCTTTAATATAGGCAGGCAGCCTTTTAGTATTCACAGAGGGGAGAACACACAGGTGCAATGAACCACGACAGTTTGTAAATTCTTTTTACCACAGCAATGGTTTTGAAGCATGAGTGATCTCCAGAAATGCTCCAGCTTCTGCACAGGCCCGTGTCAGTTATAAAAACATGCATCTTCAGGATCCTGGAGAAGTGTGAAGTCATGGACATCCTGGGCCTAATTCCCAAGTCCCAAGCATAAGTCATACTGGCATGAAATGGTTTGCGAGTTCAAAAGCAGGACTTTTACATTGTTATTAAGGCATTTTAACTGGAGTTACTTCTCATCAGAAGTGGAGTAAAATAAAAAACAAAGGCAAAATGCTGCCTCAAGCAAACATCCTGAAAGACTTGGGTTGCTTTTTCTACCTTAGGAAATAATGAGCTTATTTCAAATGTAGACAATGGAGAATCAGCTTCTGATTCAAGGGTTGGACCCTCCACTACAAGTTCCAGTCACACTACCATTTGCCTTAAGCGGCATTTTGGCTAAATGTCTGAAGATCAATCCATAGACTAGGGATTATTGACGTGCAAGGAATTTGCTTTTGGGAAAACATGCATCCTGTTCTCTTGCAGGTTTCTTTTCCTGCCAGTGCAGAACTTGCATGCCATTTCTATTTATCATTCCTTTTCTACAAAATACGATATGATTTATAAAACCTTTTACTCTTTTTTCAGCAAGCTTTTGCTGAACTTCTATATCGTTTCTCAGAATGGTGCTTTTATTCTTTTTGTAGCAACAATCGAACAATCATGGCAGTTACACATTCTGAGATGCTCAGAATGCCTCTCAGGTGCAACATCCAGTCCCCTCTGCTTGCTTTCTGTTGCTGCAGCTTTATTCTCCATGCCTCTTAACAGGCCTAATTGGCCTCTCTAGTTGTGCTGGTTGTATCTCACACCATCCCCTCTTTTGTCTGGTACTTTCTCAGACTCCATGACAGACCTAAAGTGCTTATCTTCAACCCTAACCTGATATGCTTCTGATTGTTCAGAACAGATCAACCTAGTGCCTTTGCATCAACCAAGCCTCTCATTTTAAGTGAAAAATTAGGTCCGGACTGCAGAAGTATTGGAGACAAAACTAACTGAACATTACAGAGGCCCCAGACTTTCTTTTGAATATATCTATTCAACACTGAATCAGAACTGATGTTAGCATTCCAGTGGTCCTAGAGGCTCCACAGAGATCAGCTGTTTCCCAGAGAGGTCAGCTCTTCAGGACAGAGGATGTTTTCATCTGACTGTAAGGCCCTTGGAGCCATACATCAAGGGCCATAATGCACAATACAAACATATATGCTGCACAAACCAGTGCAAGAGTTTAAAAGCTTTTTGAATACCCCTAGTAAATCTGTTTGATTTAACCAGAATTACCAGCCAAAACTGAAGATGGGGAAAAGAAAACTCAGAACACCAAGACTTGCTAAAAGTCAGAAGGTAAGCAGAAAGTTGTATTTGGAGTTGAATCTCAGTGCACATGTTTCCAGGCCACTATCTTACCTATTAGCCCAAGTATAATCATAGGTGTGTCCTTCTCAACTGTGTATTTTTATTTTCTGTTAATTAGTTAAGTCCCTTTTATTGAACAACTGTTCCCTCAGTTAGGACAGCTGCCCAGTTTGGATGAAAAGCCAGCCACAAGTGTGTCCCAACTAGAACTGTGGTAATTAAATCAAAACAATGAAGACATTCACGAGTGGCATGTGAAATCTCTGAAAACTGGCAATGAATTTTTTTGTGCAGGTTCATGTCACAGTGGGCTGGATGTGAGAGCTGCTGTGTGTTTCCATGTGTGTGGAGAGCTCACTTCTGTGGCCTTCTTATGGAGGAACAGATCAGTATGCAAATGTCACCTTCCTAATTAAGCCCTATTTTCATGGGTTATTAAACAAATAACCCTCCACAAAATAAACCTCAAAAGTATTTTGAAATGGTTTTACCAATTTCAACCATTTTTTGAGACCAAAAGAAAAATACTCTCATGTTAACTTGTATACAAGTCTTTCAGCAGACACAATTTAAATGCCAAGTTATTAGACCATACAAGAGTATTTATACTGGAAATTGCATATGACCCTTCGAAAGAGCTTCAGATGCATGCCACACTCAGCCCTGTGGTGCTATGGATACACTTGAAACTGCAGAAATGTTTAATTCTTCAATTTAGCTTATGAAACCTCTGTCGATTCAGTGTGCTGGACTGTAGCCCAGTCTTTAATATTCAGTCTGAAGCCCTACAGGGAAAGTTCTGGAAAATGCTTTTGGCATTGACAGACTTTTTTCTTACCTTCCCATATTAGACCAGAGAAACACTGGCAAAAAACTCAGTCACTCTGAAGACTCCAGCATATAAGGATGTTGCATATAATCAATCCAGTTGTGCTGTAAAAAGGAAGGGGGAACAACAAACCCTCAGTTCTCTGAAGTCCAGGTATAAATCGTAGAAGTTCCTGTCAGCAAACTGAGAGGCTGACTTCGTGAATTACAGAGTAACAAGACTCCCTTAAAGTCTCCATTCTAAGGCATAACGACATCCTCCACATCAATGAAGGTTAGGTGGTCGATGAGGAGGGTTAATCTCAGCCATATAAATAGGCAGAGCCTGATTTTTCCTTCCAAGCACTTCCTAGATTGCAATACAAATATTCTAGTGGACAGAGCCTATCCAGTGTCGTTAATTAAAATCAAGCTATAGAAGATGATTGACTTATTTCCTAAAACCAGCAGGATTAACCTACTGCAGTGATCTTAGTAAAGAGTACTGAACTGGAGACCAAACCTTTCATTTAAATAGAGGTACTAGCCCATAAACATTCCAGTTCCGTTCCATTCCCTTAACCTAACTGCCAGGACCCAAGGAAGAGGCAAATAAAAAAAAGGAAGACACAGTTCTGCTTATCAGTAATGTGGCAAAAAACCTCAGCCCTAATCTAAATCCAGAAAGAGGCTATTTTATGTAGTGCTTTGGTTACATGCAGCACACGTACAAAGATTTCCAAAACTGGAGACAGGAACTGGATCTCTGATGAAAGATGTAATACTGAAAGCACTTATTTTTCACTTTGTTTGAGTTCAGTCAAGAAACACAGAGGTCTTGTTGGAGCCTGTGGGCGAGTGCCCCGTGGTGTCTCCCATCCCCAGCGGTGCCTCCCATCCCTGGCGGTGCCGCAGCCTCGCTGAGCCCAGGATGCTGCTCACGTTCCACTGCCCCCTGGGCTGTCACCGCTGCCCTGGACACCCCTGGGAGCCTCTCGAGGCTGGTCAGCGGCTCTGTGAATCCACCCCTGTGCTTCTCTGAGACAGAAGGTATCCAAGGCTTTAAAAAATGGAGCCCACCTGTCTCCCCAGGCAAGCTTTGGACCAGAGGATCTGAGAAGCAATGCTGTGGTGAGGGAAAATTGTACCCATAGCACTCAAGTATGGTTTACAGACCAAGGCTGAACACATTCTGTGGTGCTGCTTTTGAGGATGCTTAAATAGAACATGGAAGGCTAATAGGCCTTTATCTAGTTAGAGATGTCGGCTTGCCTCACAATATGAGTATATTGCTATTTTCACATAATACTCTAACAACTTTTTTTTTTTTTTAAGACACTCTAAGTCACAACTACCTCTTACTTCTGTCAGTAAATTCTGTGTGGGCATGTTTGGGCACAACTGTAAAATTCTACTTAATAATTAAATGGTGTCAGAACTCCAGCCTACCCTGCATTTGCAGGAGGTTTTGTATTCAGTAATTCTGCAGATACCATAAAGTGATTCTCTTCTGCACAAATACCAGGTTTTAGTAACCCTAATATACTATAGAAAACCTTTCTTTTTTGTTGATGCTGACATTAGACAAGACTTTCCTCAGATTTGCAGACTGGGCAGCAGATAAATTGTTGATATTGTTTCAATCACTATTCTACCAATTCTGAGGAGCTGTCGCTGTTCTTCCTAAGGTAGTCAATTAGGTGATTATAAACCTGTGGGTCATCATATCGCTCTGATATAAGCAGGTGATTTAAGAACAATGTTTTGAGCTGCCATGCCTGATCAAACGTCTCTGAAAGTTCAGGACACTTAAAGTGAGGTTTATCCTACTGTCCTGGTTTTGTATAGGTTGACTGTTGGTGAGGAGAGAAAAAGGGCAAGCACGGAAGTGACTCTCAGTGAGGAGCTACCGGAAACTTCCTTCATGCCTGGAAAAGCCAATCGCTGGCTGGCTCTGAGGATAGACATTCTACTAAACCAATTAGACAACCGATAACACCTCTCTGACAACATACTTAAGGAAGGGAAAAAGACCGAAAGCCCTTTTTCTTCCTGTCTCTCTCGGGGGGGGGTGAGGTAACGGCCGGCCCCCCCGGGCCCCAGGGCGGCCGGGCCGGCCGGGCCTTTCTCGGCGCGACTGCTGAGATCCGTCCACCAGGGGCGGGGGGAGCCATCCTAACGCCAAGAACAGCTTCATGGCCAGCGTTGGGAGTGGCCCACGGCCTGCGCCTGAGAGCGACCAGGGCCAAGGCAGCCATGTGGCCACCACCATGTTGGCACGGCCAGCGATGGACTTTGCCTGCCTGGCCACTTCTAACCTGCTGCACCGCGAGCAGGGGGACAAAAAGCGGTGGCAGCAGCTTTTCCTTTCTAGCGTCTCGCATGAAGAGAGCCACTAAATGGAGCTGATGCTGCAGCGGCCGGCGCGGTGCCGGCGGAGACCACATAACTTGCATTGAACGGCATGGCATGTAGCTGTTCTATGCTGAGCCTGGACAGTATTAACTTCTTCTTTGTTACAGAACTTTATAAAACTTTCCAATTGATAAAATTTCAGAACACATAAACCTACGAACACCAATTCTCTCTCGAGTCAGAGAAAGCAAAAGGTGGAAACACATGAAGAGAACAACATCGCAACACCAAGGTCAGTACAAAGGGAGGAGGAGGTGCTCTGAGCATTGGAGCTGAGATTCTTCTATAAGCCGTGGTGAGGACTATAATACAACAGACTATTTCCCTATAATTCATGATGTGCATGTGCATGGGAGGATGCAAAAATTCATCCACAGCCTGTGAGAAGAACGGTTCTCACGCTGGAGCGTGTAAATGCTGAGAAGCTATGATCTGGTGAAAGGCTTGGATAGAGAGAAAGAGAACCCTTGCCTACAGAAAGAAGAAGTAGACTTTTGCTTTTATATTAAAACTGCGCTTTCTTAAAAGACTGTACCCCATGAACTTCTTGACCCACAAGGAAAAAAAAGCAGTTGTGGGAAGACTGCTTTTGCTCGTGGGAGGGTCTCACACTGCAGCAGGTTTTTCAGGCAGGACTGCTCTCGTGAGATTTTGAACCATGGCAGAAAAAGTTCACAAAGAACTGTCTCCCATGGGAAGGACCCCATGGCATAACAAAAGAGACTCCTCTCCCTAAATGAACTGAAATAAAATTTACTTTTTTAAAGGTGACAAACTGACCAAAACAACCCCCATGTTTTGTCTCCCTGCACTGTCGATGGGAAAACGGTCGGAAGGTTGATGGTGGAGGAGGGGGAGGTGTCCTAAAGGTTTATATTCATTCTCATTACCCTCGTTTAATTCTGTTAATACATTTTTCTTTATACTTTCTTAATGTCTTGAGCCTGTTTTGCCCCTTAAGGTATTTTCTCCTAATCCTTATCTCACCCCATGAAGTTTTTAAAATTGTTCTTTCCCCTCCTCTGCTCAACTATAACAGAGGAAAATGAATAAATGATTTTTTCATGAGTGCACTGGCCTTTGGCCAGTGTCCAACCCACGACACCTACCCCACAGGAAACAGACAAAATCAAGTAAGTTACTCCAAAGCAGAGAAAGATAAGAAATATAGGCTGATAGCCACTGTCTCAAGCTTATACAAAACAAATGAAGTAATTTCTATGGCTGGTATTCAACATCTTACCTCAGCTGTTACTTCCCTGCAAGTAAGTGTCTCAGAGGTGACTTCAGGTGAGTGGGATTTCTGGGCTCTGCTCTTTGCAAGGCCGGGCATGTTTTACTTGACTGGAGGCTTGGACAGGCAAGCATTGATTCATCTCACTAAATCAAGGTAATGACACACCTCACTAAAGCCTCGTAAGCCATGACTGTCCTGCTATCCACACTGACCATCTGCCAAAGCTTGCTGCCCTCATGGCAGAGACATCAGAAAGGAAAAGGCTGTCCTTGAGCCCTTTACTTGCAGGTTTGTATCTTTGCTCCATCAACTTTTTTTTTTGTGGTAAATTATGCTGGATTACATACTGGAGCTGCTGAAGTACAGGGACATCTTTCCTGCTCTCTGTGCTGTGGGGAATACCAGCAGGGTCCTTGGATGAGGCTGATAATATTTCAAACTGCTATGGTGAGGATCTCTGGAGTGCTGTCAAAGTTTGGGGGCCATTTCATAACCTCCCTTTGTCACTGAGCTCTGATTTTTACATCAGCACAATAGTCTGCTCTATCTATACACGTTATAAAGATTCTGTGGCTGATACTGTATAGTTCAACCCAAATGTCGCTGAGCAAAATGGCACTTTCACTGCTTTTTCCTCTCTGGGTTTTGGCACGTTGGTATTTCTGTGTAGATGTTGTGTCATCCCTCACTGTCAGACAGGCTTGTGGACGCCTTGGTGGTTACTCACGGAGCCTGGGTGTGCCCAAGGTTCTCTCTAGCAGGTTCTAGCAGTGCGTCCTGGCTGCTCTCAGCACTTCACCCTCAGCCCCCAGGCACCTCAGGCAAAGGGCAGCTATTTCTGCCGGAGTGTGGGCGGGATTTGGCAGCAGCTTTACCTTCCCATGACATCTTTTCAAGCTTTAGTCAAAACAAGTCTAACACCTTTTCTCCTCACAGACCTTTTCACCCTTCTTTGAGGTGCAAAACAGTCATTTCTGGGCCGTGATTTCCTCCTGCCTTTTGCAGCCTCGCCTCAGGGGGTTCGGGGAGTTTCCCTTGCTTTTGGGAGAGGCGGAGCAAAAGCCACGGGATAAAATGGCGGGTGTGTGGTGAAGGGACTGGAGGTCGCCTCAGGGCAGTTACCCAACGTGGCCGCCAGGGGTGGGAGGAGAGGATGCTTTCCTGTTCTTGAGGGAGCCCTTCGAGCTGGCAGACCTGTCTCCTCCCTCTCCATCCCAAGTATCTGTGATATCCCTGTGAAGAAATGGAAGAAAGTCCTAGCAGCCTGCTTCAAGGAGGCTGTGCATATACCATGGCTGCCATTGAACAGGGCTGTGTTGGCCCAACAGTTCACACACATCAGCCTGACAGGGTCAGCTTCTGGTTTGTAAAATGCCGTACAGGGATTTTGTACATGGTGGCAGGTGTTGTTAACACTGTCCTGAGCAACAGAACTGACTTTATAAGAGAGCATATGCTAAGAGTTTTTCCTGAACTCAGACCCACCTGTAGGCACATGATGAACTATGTGAACTTGTGAAGGTATCCCATACATTATGTCCTTTATTTTTTTAATGTAGTTTAACAGAGTAAAGAACATGAGGAAAGAGCAACACACTGCTCAGAAAAGTTACTTCAGTAGACTGCTGCAAGAGGGAAAAGCTGCTGCTCTCCTGTCTGGCTGAGTCTCACAGTAGAGCAAATGTAAGCCTAAGGAAGGAACACAACAGACACCAAACTGGCAAAATACAGAAGGTGACAATAAAAGGAAAAGAATGAGAGAGTGAGATTGTCTCTCAGATGCAGGGCTGTATACTACTGCAGAGTTTATCATAAGAAAATTAGATATTTATTGTTCTTTTCTTTCACAAATGCTTCCCCAGTGCACCTGCAAAACAATTCAGATCTCTGCTTGGAATTGCTACGTGGAAGAGATTTTCCCCTGCACTGTGACTTGTTCTATGATTCCTAGGCCAGAGCAGTTTCTTGTTACTCACTGCAAATGCTGAAGAGGTGCTGACCTGCATTGTCCCCAGACTTCTAGAGTAGAAGCATTCTTCAGGAGGGAGCAGTGCTGGATTCATACCATAGCAGAAATTCTCGGAGAAGCAAACTCATTGCTCTTTGATTATGGTCCCTGTAGCAACATATAACAAGCTGTAACTGGCTGGCCATGGCTCCCAAAAAATCTCAACTCTCTTAACAGGTGTTAATCTAGTTGAGGGAGCAATCATTCTGTTCATTTGGCAGGCTCCTATTGAGGAAGGTGCCTCCTTAATTAGTACATATTAGTTAAATAAGCTAAAAATGAGTAGCATTCTGAACACAGAAGATAAGTAACCTAGAAGAAAAAAACTCAAGACGTCTCATTCTCTTATTACCTTCCATTGTTATTGTATTAAAGCTGGTTTTGGAGAGCAGTTTCGCTACTGATCTAATATTTTCTCACATTAAGGAGTTCATACCGTTAAAATTATATAATTTACCAAATGTCATACTCCAAATAAAATGAAGTTGTATGAAAGAATTAACCTCAGATGCAACTTCATGCCAAATAAACAGTGTCTCTGGTTTGAATTCAGAGCAGCAGCTTGCCATGGCAGCCTTTGTGGGTGGAAATGGCATTTTTGCTGTGTATTTTTCAGTGGAAGCACCTCCAGTACTGTATTTCAACTGTGATTTCTGTCAGAAGTGCTGACCTAGGATTGATACATTAATTTACTTTTTGAGAAGAGAATAAAAAAGTGCTGCAACCAGGCATGAACTTAAACCAACCCCAAAGCTAAGCCAAGCACAGCTAACTTTTCTTCACCTCCTTTCTCCTTTGCCACATGTTCTAATACAAATAGACTCTGAGCAATTCCTCCATTCTTAATGTTTCCCAGCACTAAGTTTTTTCTAAAAATTGGATTTGAGTTTTGGAGCTTACTCTCAGCTTCCATTTCTGTTAAGTAATTTCTCATATAGGTTTCCTGGGAAGCTTTGAAATGCTGAAGAAACCTTCAAAGCCACAGCAAAAGCTTTGGCAGATTTCAGCAGGCATTGGAAAAGGGGGAGGTGAGGGGTTATTTCATTGGGTAGAGCAAATTGCAGGCTGGATATCTCGTGATTTTACTTGGCTTAACAGTGGTGGTGCAAAAACCACTCTACCACTCTAATACTGTGGTTCTGAATGTATGTACTAGCAAATTCAAAATTACCGTTTTAATTGAATTAAATGAAAAGAAAACATTGATGTTATCATGGTGGTATTCTGCCTGTGACGTTAGAGTGGAGTCCAGCTTACCCGCCCTTAGAGCTGTAGTGTCTGATGAACTGAGGGTTGCTGTGTTCCCCTCTGCCCAGCCAGCTGAGATTTGCTGTGCTTAGACACTTTGTCGTGCTAGGGATGTTCTTGGGCCTGGAGATCCCATCATGCAGAAGGCTAGGGAAATGGGAGTTTTAATTCCACATCCTCTGCTCTGCAGCATAAGATTTTGGGCTTCCCTTGTGGGATCAGACTGACTGAACAACACAAGCTTTGCACAGGAGAAGTGTGCATGTGAGCTCACCTCTGAACAGAAGTGTTGTCACCCAAACCACATTTAACTGTTTGTCTGAGGATTTAGAAGTCTAAAAATCTGAGTCATTGCAGTATCTTTTTAAATTTTCAGAAGTCTAGTTTGTTTTTTTTTCTTCTGCCCATCTGTCTCAGTTTGAGAGGTGTCTGCTAAAGGAGGCAGACGCCTTCCTTGGAAAGGAAAAAAAAAAATGTGGACCCCCTTCCCTCCGAATTGTTATAATTTTGAAATTAAGGGGGCTCTCAGGCAAAGATCTGAGAATAGGAATAACAGTTCTTTACTAGTATATCTAATGAGGCAAAAACAACAACAACTTTGGCATTAACAACAAACAGAACCAAAAACCCAGTAACGGCTGTCTCGGTCGCAGGCACTTCCCCTTTGGCCCCCTGCTGGTCACAGCTGGCAGGGGCGCTCCAGCGGCATGCTGGGACGGCAGAGGCGAGCAGAAGTCCTGGGATGCTGGAGGAGATGTATCACGGTCTGGAGCCGCAGTGAGCAAATCCCCGGGTGGTCTCAGCAGGCAGGAGGTGCGAGGCTACAGAATAGCGAAGGCTGGGAGCAGCCCCGAAAGAAGCAGCGGGAGCCGGGCGGGGCAGCGGCAGCCCGGCTCCAAGGGAGGCAGGCAGAGGAGGGAGTCGGGGCACCCAGGCAGATGGTACGAAAGTCCTTCCCTTAGTGAGGTGGGTGTTAATAAGGTCTCAGTTTGAAGGGCTGCTCTTACAAGCAGGGGCTCACCCGCGGCAAAAGTAGCAGGACCAGGCTGGTCCACGACGACAGCCGAAAAACTCCTCTCCAAACAGCCTTGGCCGCCCCCGTTCCTCTTCTCCAGTCGACAGAGAGAGTCCCGAGCCCGAGAGACAGGGCTGTCTCCAGCACTGCTGTCTCCAGTGTCCCGTCTCGCGGTATTTTCCCCCCCACTTGGGCACTCCCAGGTAACGAGATAGGGGCCACCGGCCCTCTCCCCTGAGCTGATAACTTCTTTTGTCTGTGAAGTGTCCAGTCGTTATGGTCCATTAGCAACACGTATGGGGAAAATTCCTCAAGAAAGAAAAAAAAAAAAACAAAACAAAGGAAGAACTCCTCAAACCCCTACACCATCCTTACCCTAAATGTAGTGTATGGTTTTTGCTAGTTTTCCTTCTTTGTTACAGTGTTCTGGAGCTCTACCTGCTGCTGATTTGCTTGTTTAAGCTGTTTCACTGCTTTGGGGTTTCTGTGGGTGGTAGGCTTTGACAGGTTAAAAATTTAATGTTACCCAGAGCTCACAGGAGAGCATTCCTGCACAGCCTCTGTTACTGAACTCTCTCCAAATGATTTGGACTGATTGGGATCTTCTAGTTTGCATTGTCCCCTCTTGCTCAGGGTTACCTTGGAGTGTGATGAGGGGAGAGAAAAACCCTTCCCAAGTCAATTTTAAGTACCTTTCTACACTGAGTCTTGTTGTTTATAAAGTGTTTTCTGTGGAAGACTGTTGAAATCCAATTCTGTCAAGCTTCTACTGTCCTTTCCTGTGTGAGTGGTCCCCTAATTACAAGCCAGATCACTACAAGCCTATGCTTACTGAACAAGAGCCAGGCAGAACCAAAGAACCGCTCTGCAGTGCTATAAAACCTGGACTAAATTCCTTCTGCCCACTGTTTGAGCAGTTTTTCCCTGTCAGAAATCTACTTGGAGGGCAAACAGTTGCACATAGAGGTCAGGTTTTTTCTCCTGTCTCCAAAACAACTTGGAGCTTCAGAGAATGCTGTATATGAAATAAGTGTGTCCAGTCTCCTGAGTAAAATGATCTCCCTTCTCTCATAGATCTGCCAAGCAGGATGCATTGTGCCACATACCAATCAGTGCAAGCGACAAGCAGCACAGTATCTCATAGGCAGGCTGTCAAAGTGAAAAGGTGAGTTTCAGTTTGAAAGAGTAACTGTGAGAAACGGCTGCAAAGGGAAGGCTTTAGCCACATGTTTTTCTCACAAGTTTATAAAGACTCCTCCTATGCCTGGTTTTATTTTTAGAAATTTTGTATAAACAGATCAAACACTCATACCCTTTAACAAAGTCATGCAAGGCAGTGCATCTCTTACCCTGGAATGTAAATGCGTAGGGCTTTTTACCTCCAGCTTCATCTTATTTTGATATGTAAGTTGTAGTCTGGTGTTTGTATGCCTAGTTTGCTTATGAATGTGCAGTCCAAACAAGCTCTGCTGTGAGATGCCCTTCTGAAAAAGACTCGGTATTTCATTTAAATCAATCTTGCTTACCCCATAACTTGCTTCTTATCAGTGAAGGAGGTGAAGAAGTTGTTTTGTGTGAGTATAAGATTACTTAGATATTGATGAATCCAGCTCCTAAGGGTCACTTTGTTGAAAAGCTCTCTCTGATATAGGGGAGGGGAAAAATAAGAAAAAAAAAAAAGTCGTTTGCTTGAGATTTTTGTAGTCAAAACTCTTCTTTAGTGTCTGTGTAGAAGTTGACTGCCCCTAAGTAATTTTCAGGTGTGCTCATACAACTGAACTGTCACCAGTCTTGTTGCAAAGACTTGTGAAATTGGATCCTCTTTCCTGGCAACAGACATTAAGTGCCTCTGCCAAGTTCTTCTGCTGGGTTCAACCAGTCTGCAGCCAGCTCTTGCACACTGCTTGTTTTCTGGACAGCCCCCACTATTGCCAAAGGTAAACTCTAAAAATCTAGTCTGCTGGTGTCACTATTTTTTAGCAGAAATTTCATGGTCAGGGATTTCCTGGGGAAGTCTCTGCAGTGAGCAGCCCCATGGTCTTGCTGCTGTGAGCCTACAATATGTTTCCCAGAAACAGATTAAGCCAGTGATGTTCAAGATCATCTTTGTACTGCTAAAACTTAGGCTATGAAATTTCATTTTACTGGACTCTTGATTAAAATTGTCATGTCCTTTTATTATTTCAAAGGAAGCTTTATTTCCCATTGTAAAAATTACACTTTTGGAAAAATTCCTAGACAGTAGAACTGAATTTTCCATTCTCAGTTACACATGAGGCTGTAGCTTAAGCCTGAAATTCCTGCATTTTTTAAAAGATCTCTAACATCGTTCTGCTAAGCAGTTAAAGAACTATTGCCTCAAACAGAGAAGGGGCAAGAGATTTATTGCATTCTTTGTGGGCTTTTTGAATTCCTTGTAATGCTGAAGTCAGTTTGTTAAAGGCAAGTGAAAGATTTTATTACTGATTGAAGATGTGTGGAGTCATAATAGAAAACAGCTTTTTAAACAAATAGTTAATTAAAAACTAAATGTCTGATGACCTGAAGAGAAAGCTGTCCCATCCCACTCATCACCTTCTGCTATACCATTCTAATAGATATTTGCTCTATATTCAGAAAGACTGCGCCTACCAGTCATTAGAAAACAAACCTAAACAAAACAAAAACCCCCAGAGCTGTGACACCTGAGAACTGAATCCTCACTGGTGTTGTACACTTTATACTGCTCTCCTTAGTAAGTGGCAATTTGACAAGGCACTTTTCCCTTGTCCTGGGAGATGAGGATCTGGGTGATATGCTGAAGTGTGTGTTCCTGATAACAGCAGGCTGTTGGCTATGTGCTGGTTCAGCCCCATAATATCCTTCCCAATGTATTGGCGCAAGCAGGACAGGAATGAGTTACCAGAGTGGGCTGGATGCAACAGTATCCAGTGTGTTGTAAATTTGGGAGTATATTTGTTGAGGAAGGGCAGCATGGAGTCGAGATCTGCTGTTAGGCAAGCCACTTGATTTTTTTCTCCTAGGAAGGAAGCCCGTTTTTGAGTTCTGACATCAAATTCAAAGATGATAACAAGATATCCTTTTTTCTCCGTTGTCAATGGTTGAGATTTGGTGCTGTGCACAGCACACTGGTACATATTGTTCCATGGTAGGCAACATCTTCAAAAATTACCAGCAGGGAGTAGTGATTTAGCATCTGTTTTCCTCAACCTGTGGCGAGTGTCATTTATTTCTCCAAGCAATAGCAGATGATAATCATCACAAGGAAAGAGGAGTGGATAATATTGGCAGAAGTTTACCAGCTGGTGGCAGAAAAATTACCAAGCTAAACAGCATTGTTTCCTGACCAGGAATTGAACCCACCCTACAGAAGTGAGGGGGCTGGTTAAAAAGGCACAGCTCTGCAGTACGGTGTGAGTAGTGATGGTGGTGGTGTCCCTTCTCTGTGTGGTGACCTGGCTGCTGTACATGCACATCACCAGTCTCAGAGATCTCTCACTAAGGAAATAGGGGACCTATAAGGTCATACCTAACATATGTGAGACATCTCCAAAGTAAGACATGGACAGAGATGGACCTGAAGTGGGTCCATATTTCCCCAATATTTCTTTTCAGAGCCTTGATTCAGGCCTACAGGTAGAAGACCAATTGTTAACGATTTATTAAAATGCTAAACAGGTGAAGAAAGACAAGGCAAATTTGCTGGACACAGTGGTGTCTTTAAATCAGGACAGTCATATGCTTTTGTTTACTCTGTTCACTTGTCCAATTACTCCTAAAATCCAGTAAACAAATGGATGAATAAAAAATGTGATTATTTGGCTTAGAGAAATTACAAGATGTCTTTCAGATATAATCAGCAATATATTCTCTGCATCAAAGAGAATTTTAAATGCTATCAGGAAAGTCTACTTCATACCACATCTATTCTGTATTGTGGAATTCGAGAAGGATAAACAGGCAACCTTTTGGAAATCATGAAAGCAACTTGAATTGCTGGTACTTACAGAGGAGATATCTATGTGTATTCAGATTTCCTGGGAAAAAGAATCTAAAGTGAAAACTGTTGGGCAAAACTGCACAATGAAAAATTATTAGCCCCCTTGCTGCCAATTCTTCATGCTTGGTTAGCCTCCTCTGGGTCTTCCTTGGACTGATACTTTTCCTGTCCTTCAGATCCTAGGATAAGATATTTGAGTTATTTTAATATCTATGCAGGGTGCTACTCTTTTAATGTATCTATTCTAATTGATTTCCTCAGATAAGCAAGACAAAATTCTTTTAAATCCTAGAAAGCTTGTCATAGACAGAGCATCATCTGTAAGAGCCTGTTCTTGGGCCCTCAGACTGTTCCAAGACTACTATTATAAAACATGGTGAATCAAAAGAATAACAGTGGAACAAGATATAAGATTTTCTTTTTGTGTAGAGTATCTGAGACTTTCATTATCAACTGGGAGCAGAGCAGTGGAGGTTGCATCATAGTTCATCTGCGAATCACAGAACAGATTTTTCTGAAGGTGTGTCCGTGTTGGATGAGCTGCTTCTGTTTGTGCATAGTTCATGACAAGTCTCTATTTGAATGATTACTAATCTGCTTTCCTTCTAAATCCTCTCACTTGGGGTGTAACAGGTCTCTCCTCTTTCCAGGAGGCGTACGCAACAATTCTTAGCATGGCAACAGACTCATAAATTAAATCTCAAATTCCAGAGACACCTCTCTACTTCTGCTGTAAGAAGTTCAGTTGTTTTCAAGGTCTTTTGCTTGTAATACATTTTGTTTGCTTATTCGTGGTTTGTTTTGGATCCTATATTGAGATTATCTGTAAATTAAGCTAGTAATGATACTGGAATTTCTTCACAGCCATACAAAAAAATAAATGTACTCTTTCATCCTTTCTTTTCACTAAGCAGTTTTCTCACTTCTTCCTTTTTTTCATCAGGTACAGTTTCATTTTCTTTTCAAATGCATTATTGTATATGAAGTGTCAATAAAGCAGGAGGCATGCTAGCCATCTGAAGCTGGAGCCAGTAGAGCAGGTCTCCCAAGTTCTCTTCCAAGGTTTTCTTGTTTAGTTTATACATAATGAATCAAATTGGGCTGCATCAATTGAGCTACTCCTTCTGTCCTGGAGGATCTCTCTTTTGATCTAGCTTTTGCTTTGGAAGACATTCTTAGATTATATTTCACATTTTTCCTAGCTTTATGTGGATTAGGTTTCCTTTCAAAACTATAGCTTGACCACACAAATTCATTCAAAAAATAAAAATTACTATATTAAATTCCAGTTTGAGACAAGAATGTTGATTTTTCTAGAGGAAACATCTCTAGTTGTGTTTTTAGAAAACAGTATTAAGTATTCTCTTTCTTCTCTGTCCAGAGTGGTTTGCTTGTAAGGATCCTGTATCTGCATAGCTGAATGATTAAGCAAAACTCCTAGGTGGTGTTCATGTTGTTGGCTCAGGACATGAGCCAGGCTCTGTATAGTGAATAGTCAGCATGCTCTGGGTCACGTTACAGCCAAGTTAAAAGTGTTGGGCAAACAAGCAGCCTCTGGGGCTGAGGTTCTCAGAAGAGTGTTCCCCTTTCCTTCCTGCTCCTTAGGCGGGAAGGGCAGATGAGGGAATTTGGTGCTTTGCTCTCTGAATTGGAATATCTTATATTTGAATATGGGATTTGGAAGTAGACTATGAAGAAAGGGTTGGGAAATCATTCGTAGTTAAGAGTTTTCTTTTTCCTGCCCTGGGTGGGGAACATTTTGATTGGCCTCCTCGGTATATCTTTCAAGGTTATGGCTGAATGTGCAGGTAAGAGAGGGTTCCCTGATCTCAGCTGTGAGGGAACAGAGCTGAGCTTTGCTACACCTCTACCACAGAATATGGTAGAGAATAGAATATTCTGTGCTGAGTGCTAGAATAGACTAGAATAATGCTTCTGATTTCCATGACTAAACTGTAAGTTCAGCCAGATTATGATAAATGCTATTCTGCTTTTTTTTTTTCTTCTGTGAAAGGAACTCTTGGTACAGCAAAATAGGTTAGGATAGCATGTAAGCCACAGGATAATGTGGATCACCTTCCAGCCTCACAGTCAGTTTTGACTGTTACAGGTTTTTTCAGTGACTCTATATATTTCTGAAGTGTGGCATAACATTGTTACTGTGTATACTATGGGTCATCAGAGAGGAACCTCCTGTAATTTATTTATCAGCATAAACAGCATCAAGACATTGACTTCTGTAATATGTAGGCAGTAAACAATAATAGGGAAGGAAACATGGGAAAGCAGGACATGTTACTTGAATAAAGACAACGTCCTGTAACATTTTCTGTAAATAGTATCAGAATAAAAATTTTTAGTGTCTTACATGATTTTTTCTGATTCTCTATTGTGAGTAAATACTGAGCTATTTTCTCTGGACCATTACAGATATTCTCAGTTCACACCTGTTTCCTGGCCATTCTTGGAGTGCACAAGTTGCTTTTGGTTTTGGGCATTTGATTTCAGAATAGCATGAGAGTGCTAGTGTTTGCATGCTACTATCACAAAACCTCTGCTTAATTCTTTTGTTTCAAACTATACCACTATGTGGAGCAGAAACTCACTTGCATATGCTGGGGCAGTACCAACCATAAAGCAGGATTTTGATTTCTGAGCTGACATGTGTAGGCATCACTGTGCAGCAAGCAACGGAGTATAATTACGACATAAAAACTCTTCAGAAACCATAGCTAAGCCTCAAGTCATCCACATTCAGTTTAACTTTCATCTTTCAGGACCTTTTGCTTCTGCGTGGTCTCAAGTTCTGACTAGAAGGTACGCAGCCATCATCAGGGTAAAGGAAAACAGGAAGTATAGGCAATGTGAGGAAGGAGCTCAAGGCCTCCTCTTGAAGTTTCAGCCTTTATATTGATGTTATACTAACTTTCTACTACTGCACCTCTGCTTGGGAATTTGTTTCAGTGTGACATCAAGCAGAGGTAGTTACATATGCCAGCTCTCAAGGAAGAAAACAAAAATCTAGAACATGAATAGGAAGGTAGCATTCTTCTTTTAAAAGGATGTGAACCCTCTATATCCTCTAAGGAAGGCAAGTCACAAGAGGAAGTCCTACTCAGTGATGTCATCAAATTGCCAGAATTTTCAGTTCTCTCAACTCACTGTGACTTCAGGAGCTGGTGATGACAGAGAGCTGGGATTCCAGACAGAATTGTTGACCTTACCTCACTTTGAGAAATTGCACGGGTTATCTTTTCCTTACAAGATATTGTCCAGTCTTTCCTACATGGAGGATTTCTCATGTTTCATTTAAGATGATTATGCTGCCTCCCTTTCCTGCTCTCATGAATTAATACCACGGTGCCTGATTCTATCCACTCTGAAAATAACTATTGATACAGCTCACAGCTATTTATATCTGCTGGTGTCAACATGACGCAGGCACATGTTCCCAGAAGAAATTATGCCTTTTTACAGCTTCTCCATCAATGCAGTTAAAAAGGCTTAAAACAGAAGAGATAAGTTGAACAAAACTTGCACTGTTCTCTGTTCTTGCCTTTGTGCTGACAAAGATGCAGAAAGTTGCATGTTATGACAGATTTTAAAGTTTTATTTTAAACCTACCAGAATTTGCCCCTGCATTTTTTCAGCTTTAAAACTGCACTTTTTTCAAGTCATGTTGTGTTTAATGTATCCCCAGTGTTCAGCAGCAGATTAGCTTCATGTCCAGGAATGCAACCAGAAATGTTTACCATTCTGGTCTAGTAATTTCCTTCCCTAGAAGTAAGTCTTCCATATGCTTTGACATTTTGGTTCCTGAACTGCTGTTGTAATCGTGCTGAGAAAACCTGACCAGTTTTGAGTAAGTCAGAGGCAATTTGTGCTCCAGATTAGTTCAAGATTTAGATGTCAGAGCAATCTAATGAAGCAAAGAAACATACTCATGGACCAGTCAAAAAACAAGTGTGATGTTTCAAGGGGGATGTCTAAAACACTGCTGAATAGAAAATTGACATTTTATGCCTGCATCTGCTGACAGGTAGTTGAAGTGGCAATACATTTTTTTCCATACGTTCGTGATCCTCTATTTATAATTTGAAGTATGAAGAAGTAAGAATGAGGATGAAAAATATTCATGAATATATTGATACACTTTGTTCAATCTCAATTTTTTTAGACTGTGTTTCATTAAACTCTGGTACAGAATGATAGTTCTGAAACAAGAAATATCAAAGCAATTAATTTCAATATCTCAATATTATTAATATTTAATCCAAAATATTTCAGTGCAGTACTCTTTATTTTACTGTGTGCATTGAATTTTGATAGAATTTTTCACTCTCATGTAACATGACTCACATGACTGCGTTGGAGTGTCATGCAAAAAGCAACTCATCACTTTTTAAATATCTGCAAAAGAGTCATTTCCAGGGCTGATGGAACAAGGTAAAGAGTGAGAAAATCAATTTTTCTAACTGCCAGCTCCAGAAAAGCATGAAAGTCAGTGGGAGCAGAATCCTCCACAGGGTCGTCCAGCAGCCAAATATAAGAGCCCATGTGGAGTAGGGACATCAGAGCAGTGCCATATGAAGAAGCTCTCTGAGATGGGTAACATGAGAAGGGATAAATTAGACTCTTCCTGGGCTTAAGTGAATTTATGGGAAAGTCCCTCTCCAAAAGTTTCAGGAGCAAATTTCAATGCTTAGGGGCAAGCTAGAAGCAAGAGGAACTTGATCTGGCATTTATAAATTGCAGAGAGTGACAATCCTTAAATAAACAATGACAAAGGGAATAAATGTTTCTAAACCTTGCGGTGGGGTGAACTAAAAGCAGCACAGCTGCAGATTAAGAGTGATGACCAGCATGCTAAAGACTAAATAGCTGTAGCATCACTTGTACTTTTTTTTTCAAATTTTGTGAACATGCAGGCAGCTCTCTGACTAATCAGAAAGAAGAGTGTTGTTCTGAACAGGAAACCAAGTTGTATGCATGCATGAAAACCAGACGAAAAGTGGCCAGACAGGAATTTCTGAATAGATGAGGTTAAAGGTGGGATAGATATGGTAAATTTGATGATCCTACAATATCAGAGGTAGTTTCGAGACTCCCTTTTCTAACAGAAGATAAGCTGTGGCTATGAAATTTCTGTCACTTTGGTCTATTGTGGTACAAACACTGCTTATAGAGCTTTAAAGACCAGCAAAATAAAACCATATGAAATGTTCTTTTCAGGCTGGAAGCCAGATCCAGAAAGAATTTAAGCTTAGTGTGAGTTGTCTTCTCACCTCATAGCATCTTCTAGTAAAAAAAGAAAACCACAACAAACCAAACAAAATAATTTAATAAGAAATTAAAACAATAAATGTAACAAACTGAAACATCCCTATCAGATCTCTGTCCAAGAAATTTTAAAAGGTTTAGTGCTTCACCTGCAATGTTCAAAGATAACCTTTTGTTGTTACTGGGAAGGTTAAGAACTGCAGTATGTGATTCTAACACAATAAAGCAACCTGTATTTTCTGAGCTCATTCAGTTGATTACTTTTTGTAATGTGTTTCATGCCTGCAATGACAAGTAGCAGAATTCTCATGACTGAAAACTCCCAAACAATTACAGAGCAGGAAATAAATTGAGATGTTGAATAAGGTACTTGCAAGCTATGAATTTGTCAAAGTTCCCCTCCTTGGCATGGAAATGTATAATCTCCTTGCTTCTGGGCTGCCAATTTTGTGTCCAGATTTCATTCAGTGGAAATAGCAGTACAACATTCCTGTTTCTTCAATATGTGATAAACCTGTACTGAGAGATTCAGTCTGTTGTGCCTGGTAAGCAATAAAAAGCAGAGCTGAAACATAGACTGCTTCATTGTACCAGCTTCGCAGTCTGCTCAGTGTAAGTGTGGGCCATGCAATACAGGATGATTTTCAGTGAGACCCAGCTTCTATACCAAGGCATGACTTGGCTCCTACAGTAATTTAAGTGCATAAGAATCTCAGATTAGGCAAAGGTAGGCTGAGGTTTGTTTAAATTACTATGTATGGCAAAAAAGCTTGTAAGGGTCATGTAAATTCAAAATCTGGAAAGAAACTCAACTTCAATTTATTATTACTATAAAATCATAGAAATTAGGGTATTAGACTGTTCACTTCTGTGAGAGAGTTTGACTTACGATTTAGGAGGATCGGCAATATCCCTGCAATCTCATGCAACTACATCTCTTTATATCCAGCCAATTCTTACTTAGTAGCCATATACCATAGGTTCACACAAATGGTTTCTATGTTTTGCATTATCTGGTTTTTTAAGCTAAACAAACCTGTCATGAGACTAATAGAGAAGGGAGGGGTACATGTACTTAGGTAGTCCAAAATCAAGAAAATCAGAACTGACTTAATTTTCTTCTATTCTTCAGAAAGCCTTAGAATGGTTGTCCATCACTGGATCTGGCCGTCAGGTATGTGAAGTCATTCAAAAACAGATGAGAAGAACCACACCCTCCAAGTCTTGTCTTGGTTTGTTTCATCAAGATCTCCATGTTACTTTTGTTGCAGTTATCTGCAGAGGAATCAATTACAAGGGAGAGAACTCTTCAGGGCTGTAGAAGCACTGAGTACAGAGGGTCTGCTTCAAGAAACTTACTCAAACACCAGTACACTTATCTAAAGTCAAAAGAACTGATGTGAGCATGCACTCAAGTAAGAAAAGGAGTCCAGATCTTCAGCAGCCCAGTTCAGTGCCAGATACAATAGAGGCTGTATGATAAACCATCTTCCCCCATGTACAGAAAGGCTCAGGAGTTAACTATGCTGTGTGACATCATCACAAATAACCATTTGTTAAAAACTTGTCACAGTGTTATGGTAGCCTTCACTCAAGATTTTTGAGTGACAAACCTTGTAGATATTGAGGATCATTAAACTTTAAGGCGCTTGTTAATGGGGACACACTTATTACAAAGCAGATTGCATTCATAACTCACAAATTAGCTGTCTAGCACCTGTATTTTCATTAACTGCTTGCATTGAAATAAGTACTTTCCTTTACAGATATTCTTGGTATTTCATAAGCTTTTTAGGGGAAACAGGTGATGTTTGGGTGAAGGTGACATAACCCTTACAGTAGGTTTTGGCAGATGAGTTTTAGGTTTTGTGGAAGCAAGCTAAAAAGTTGAGTTGGCAAGTAAAATGAATGTCCGCCTTCCGGTTCACAGGCCTGTATGAATGGTGTTTACTGTTGCCTAATTGTAGTGGTTTCATGTTGCACATCCCCTTTTTCCTATCTCGATTCAGGCTGGCTCTGGGTTTTGAGGTTTAAAAAAGTTAAAAGCTTTGCAGAGCAAAATTTACTGCTCTCAATGAAGGAGTGCTCAATCTCTAACAGCTGCATTCTTTCAAGCTTGGTAATGTATTTAGTGATAATGAAAGTAAGTAGCTCATTGTGTTGGTATGAGCCAGGTGTAGTGTAAATAGGCATGGTGCAAACATACCCAGACTACCAAGGCAAATTATTTCAGGCTGATCCTGGCCTCCTGTAAATGCAAATGGATAACTGAGGGGAAGGTCTTTGTCTGAAAGCTTACCACTCTTATCTGTAGCTCTGACACCCAGAGATCTTCCCAAGGAGTAAAATGCATGACTGCTTCCAGAGCAGGATTCCTGCCATACTGCTTTGACAGAGCCTATGGCAAATACTGATCAGTTGATTAAACCCTTGAAAACAATTGTGTTTAGAACTAAGCTGAAGATCCAGCAAACCATTAGAAGAGAGCAGTTTCCACATGATGCCCATATAGTGTCTCCTTCCTAGACCTGGAGTTCTCCAGTAACATGGAAAAAGAGCATCAGAGAAGATCAAAATGCTGCCTGTTGTTTAATGCATTTGTGACCAGCAGGCAGATTGTAGAAGAGCTTTCTGAAGGGGAATCACAAGCCTGCTGGTATCTATGTGTTAGTTAGCTGAAAGCTATACTGTTTAAAAACATTATTGTTACCAAGCCTTTAGAATTAACATTAGCCCCAAGCAGAAAAGCATGTTGGAACACTGGCCTCCACTTCCCTTTGGTCTCATCACTAACCCATCCTCTTGTTATCAGGGTCTGAATGTGAGGAATACCTGAAGCTGTAATAATAAAGACCTGATGAGCATGTAAAACTAGGTGAAGGGGAAATATTGGACATCTGAGACCTCTCCCTGCACTTACACAGCAAACACCTTTATAATTGATGTGTGTATTTATGTACTTTTACTAGTTACAAATTATAGTAATGCCTCGGCAGGTCAAACATTTAAGGTACAATGAGTCATTCTCGATATTAAATGAGATGCCTTGATCCTAGAATTTTTTATTGAGGCAAATCAGTGTTTTAAATGCATATCTCGAACTGCTTGTTAAAGTAAATGCCTGTGGTATGACTGGGCTGGAAGGATGAAAGAGAAAATTCACTGTGCTTTCAAACTGGAGTATACATTGCGTGCTCCAACTTCAGGTTTTATTGCAAGTGCTATGGTTTTACCCAAGTGGACATCAACCTGGCAGAAGCTTTCCATAGCACCTTCTTTTTATGTATATTTACCAGCAGTAAATTCAAAAACTGTTCAAATTAAACCTGTCAGTGAGACTGTGGTGTAAATCTCTCTCTGTGCCCAACCCACAAAATGTTATTAGTCAGCTGTTGTCCCAGCCAGAAAGTGTTAGCTCCTGAGTTTGGGTTGTGGGTTGTGTGGTAGCTCATGTGTTCAGCTTGGGAGACTCCAAGTTCAATACATGGAGTGCCAGGCAACATAACTGTTCTGTCAGAAAAAGAAGGCCTGTGTGGAGTCACCCCCTACCTCTGAAGAAAAGGTCAGTGTGTCCAGAGAAAGAAGAACGCAACAGACTTACACCTTTTAGCCACTGTGTCTTCCCTCTAGCTTTTATCAAGATAACTTGGATACCACCTCAGCAAAGAACCTGTCAAGTACTTCCGTTTATTCATTACATGTCTGCTGCCACGACAGTTTAAGCTCCATGTTTTCAGCATAGAGTCATCGAATAGTTTGGTTTGCAAGGAACCTTTAAAGGTCATGCAGTCCTCCCTCCTGCCATGAGCTGGGACATACTCAATTAGATCTAGTTTGCTCATAGCCCTGTCCAACCTGACCTGGAATGTTTCCAGGGATGGAGCATCTACAACCTCTTTGGGCAACCCACTCCAGTGTTTCATCACCCTCATTGTAAACATTTCTACCTTACGTCTTGTCTAAATCTACCTTCTTTTCGTTTAAAACCATTACCCATTGTCCTATCACAGAAGGCCCTGCTCAAAATAAACCTCCTTTACTGCTGTACTGAAAGGCAACTATAACGTCTTCCCGGAGCCTTTTCTTCTCCAGGCTGAACAACATCAACTTTCCTCATAGGAAAGGTGTTTCAGTCCTCTGATAATTTTTGTGACCCTCCTTTGGACTGGCTCCAACAAGTCCACATCCTTCCTGTACTGGCATGTCCCTAAGAAATTAAGTCCACTTTCTGGAATGATCAATATGAGAAATTTAGAAGGTTGTTTTACACAAAAGACTTCCTTACAGGCACTTGCTTACACTTTTGCAGAGACTGGAAAGATGACAGTATTATATCCAGTCAGAGAAGCGGAAGCAGCAGAATGTCCTTACATCTTTTCTCTTATGTAGATATTGTACTTTAGATCTGCAATAACCAGAAGCGCTTGGATTATGAAATGGTGTATTATGAAGTGTAGAAAGAGCTTTCATCAGCATCACCTGTATTGCTGCTGTATCCACAAATTCTAAAATTTATTGACATATTCTACCAAATCCTGCAATCCTCCTTGCCATTTGCTGGTATTTGTCTTTATTGCTCTCTAACAGTGACCAGAATGATGTACAGCCAAAAACCTATCAATTATTTCACCTGTGAATAAGAAGATAACAATACACATGTGACTAAGTTACTTATGTCCTTTCCTTTCAAATGAATTAGTGTGGAATTTACAGCTCCATTTCCAGACACTTCTATTCTTGTGGCCCTTATCAGAGAGCCTAAAGTAGGGTGAATGTAGATAAGGCCAACAAATATAAACAGCTCTGATCTCTGTCTTTGACTTTAACACCTCCAAGCACCATGTGCTAGTGTGTTTTTGGGAAGATTGAGTCAGATATGTTGGTGAAAAAGCAGCAGATTTCATCTAGAAGGATAAATGGTATAATGTTGGAAGAGGTAAATACCAACCACCACCAAACATTATGGCCCCTATCCTAAAGCACCAAGGTGAGTTTGCAGAGCTCAGTACGACAGCTGTCAAAAGACATTAGAACTCACAATGTATTTCCACAATTTTTTCTTTGAGATCCAAAGTATCTTTTGAGCTATGTTGCACTGCAGAGAACTGCTTTGTTCTTGCAGAACAGATTCAGGAATGGGTTGAAAGTGACAGAAACTTCAGCTGGGTTCTTTTTTCATTATTACTAACTAGGCAACCATACAAATATTTGTATTATTGTTAATCAAATGTTAGAATTTGGGGGACAAGCATCAGTCTCAGTTGATCATTAGCTCAACATGATTCTTTCTTTCTTGGCTTTATGAAGGGAACTACAAGTAAATGGCGTAGGAAGTAGCCCTGTGTAAAAGGAGTTGGGTAGGAGATAAAGGGATAGTGGATTATAAACAGTTGTGGTTTGGGGCTTTTTTTGTTGTGCTTTTTTAAATCAACATGGTTTAAAAAAAAAAAAAAAAACCACAATGAAAATATTTAATAATTTAAACAAAAGAAAATCAGTATATTGCAATAAACATTGCCCTAACACAAGAGTGTGGCAATTGAGAGTAGAAATGCCCTGCCCCACAGAAGTCTGCTTTCTTGTTTCAGCTACAGGAAATAAAAAAAGAAAGCACAGTTGCCAGTGCAAGACCTAACTCCAGTTTTGAAAGTCTTCCTGTTGAGAAATACTCCTTTCATAAGCGTAGAAGTGTGCTCTTCATAATTACAATCAATCTTCCACCTAATTATTTATTTTTAAAGTTCAGAATATTTAGCAACCTTCTACAGAAATGGTAATATCAGATACTGTTTTTTTTATACTGTGTAAATATGAAGTGAGCTGTTTTTTCCATTTTTTCAAAATCAGTCTTCACAATTTCTGTACAATTCCCATAGATTCTCTCAAGCTAGAGAATATATACAGATGGTCATGTATCCAGGCCTTCTACTCTGCAAGCTGTGCAGTTTTAATGCATTTATTAGTGTAGAATCCAGAAATAATATTTTGCTAAGCTAAGTTCTTGTAATTTTTTATATTTTTTCTCTTTCTCTTTTTTTTTTCCTCCTCCCCTTCTCTGCTCCAAACAGTGGAAGAGAGGCAGGGGGCCTACTTGATGCTTCTTAGGGAAATAGCAATTTGCACAGTGTGTACAGCTCATGCCTCTGAATTCCCATGTTTGTGGACTCCTGAGTTTCACATTGTAACTGCTGGCACTCAGCTTTGAAGTGATGAAAGACTGAGGAAGCACACAGAGATGTGGTAGAAATGGGAACAGAGAGCTTGCCAAATCCCGAAGCATTTTCCATAGTTAAAAAGCCAATAGTGTCCTTTTGTTCTGGACTCCTGTACTTAGCTTCAGCTGCCCAATAGATGTAAGAATAAGCTTATTTTCATTGAAAACTTACTTGAATTGAGCTAAGAGTCTTCTCTGCTCTTGCTGTTGTAACAGTCCTTACAATATGTATTGCAGGGATCACAGCATATCCTCAGCATGAACTTCAACAGAAATTTGAGTGTAAGACACACATGTACAGCAAGATGGGTATACTTGTACTGCCTTTAGACCTGGATTTCAGAAGAGGCAGGGTAAAATTTCCTCTGATCCCTTGAAGAATGAGTATTTAAAATGTGTTAGGTCTCTTTCTCTCCTGTTTGTTTGAATGGAAGCAATATGCTTGCTTTGATGTGAAAATGAGCAGGTAATGCATTTCCTGCCATGTGTTCCCTTGCACTGTCTAAACACTGAAATATGTCCTTCATCTATGAATTCCCCTTATGCTGTTATTTGTGATCACAGTATGGTTTTGACTATGCTAGTCAGATCCTGAGATCTGGACTTCAGAAGCTGAAGTGGTTGGAGTGGTGTGATCTCTCCCTGAGTTGTACAGGACACCTGTCACTAGGTGTAGTAGAAGTGCCCTTCTGTGGTAGGTGTTATATGTATTCTGAAAAGAGGTGTCTGGGGAAGAGTTGAAAAAAACGTGAGGACCTACTCAGTGTTTAAGTGGCTAAGATCACTCAGTACTCCTGATACCATGTATATAATTTCTGTTCTTGTTGATCATAAGTAGTTTTCAATCTGTTGAGAAGCAGTTTTTTGCAGGCGCTTGATCATATGTACAATATTATGAAGTCCCTGTATTCAGACCAGTAGTAAGGTTACATCTGTACTTCCTCATTGATTACAGGATTAGGAATATTGCAACAGCCCCGCTAAAGACCAGATTAATTATGCACTACTGTACTTAATGATGCATTACTGTATTGGGTAGGGAAGGTATTACATTCCCTGTTGTGGAGCTTGACAAGGTTTATGTTGACTAGTATTACTATTATTTTCAGCCAAGTAAGGGAGTACTTATTTCCAGACAGATGCAGTGGTATCTGAAATAAGATTCTAAATCTCTGTTTCCTGATGGAACAGGACTGATTTCCTGTTCCATCTTCTTTTCTTGAAACAAAGATTAATCCATGGCTGAATAATTAGTTTGAGGGGAAGACAAAATGTAACACAGGATTGTTTGTGCTATGGAGTGCATATGTTTGCCAACTGTGTGTTATGTAGGGCAGAACAATCACATAAAGATGGAATTCAGGCCTCAGTTACAACCTGTGTGAGCCAGTGGGTGATGTTCAAGGTTCTTTGCTGTGCACAGGTGCAGTCAGGTGCACATCCATCAGTGCGGATGGAGGAGCTCGGCACGGGAAAGGGACGGGTTGGAGAGAGTCCTGCAGGCTGCCAGCTGGAGCACCCTTACCCACGGGAAAATCTTCAATGCTCCTTCTCTTTTATTGTTGCTATAGCCAGGCTTAAAATGCCAAAGACTGATTGTCCAAAATTTCTACTGATAACATCACAGTAACAAAAAAAAGTGCAGAACAAATTGCTGTTTCTCTGGTACCTCTTACCATGAGTCTCTGAGTTGCGTCCAAGGTGTAAGTGTCTTTTAATGAGAGTTGAAGGACCAATATTAGGATCATCACTGTGTGTCCAAGAGGCTCCAGCAATATGTGAAAGTGCAGGAGTGAATGACAGAACTAACTAAACACTTACTGATCCTGCCTGTTGACTGTTATACCCTGTGGATCTCCACTACACAGTGACAAAGAGCCTTTATCCTACCATCTTTTAGCAGTCAGCAATCTTCAGCCTCATAGGTTTTATTTCTCTTCAAAACCAGACTTAGAAATAGCAAGATGATCCTCATGGTTCTTAATCAAGTGGGCACTGCATGAAAGGAATGTCTCTGTAGAGCTTTGTAGAGCCTTTGCTATCATAGTAGTGGTTCTTAACTTCCTGGAGTTGCCTGCTTTCAGCTAAGGAGGCCTCTTGTGAAAATATCTCAGTTCCGAAACCATATTCATAGGCAAAGCATCGTGTGTGTCAGGAACTACAGATTTTTTTTAAAATATATGAATATGTTGGAATCTGTGACTTCTGCAACAGCTGTGACAAAATGCAGTCTGAAATATAATTTATGCTTGCTTTACGATCTACCACTTTCTCAGTCTTGATTTTTTGGTGCTGCCCAAACCAGAAATCTCCCAGTACCTAATTACAAATGTTCGAGGAGAGGTTCATGTTATTTTACTACCAGTAAATACTGACAAGGCAAAGTGATGTCTGTTATCCTCCTGCACCAACTGTGAGTCTGACCCACAGTCAAGCAGTTTTCTTACTCAGTCTAAAAAGAAGACACTTTAGTCTTGTGTTCCCAGTGCTGACTTGAAGTTGTCAAATTTATCCTACCCTGTCATCTTTCCAATGAAGCACGACAACATAGCTTAAAAGTGTCAAAGGTTGTAGCTTTTTTAAAGAGTATCTGTTTTCATCTCTCAAGAGGTTATTAAAAAAACTAATAACAACCTTGAGAATACATAGAAAGGGAGCACCTGTACAAAAGCAATCTCTGGAAAAACGAAAACAAACAAAACCCACCAACATTTGTGTGATCCAGCAGAGGGTGGGAAGAGAAGTGAAAAGATGCAGATTCTCCCTCTTAAGTGGGTTTTTTCCTATCTTTTTCTAGATGACTTGTTTCTGTATCTGCAGCCATGGCCCCAAAGGGAAAAAATGGATTAGAGTGAGATATTGCATTGCAGAAAATTACTGTTGCAGTTGTCCCTGTACACAGACAGAACCTTGGGCCTGAGTCATGCCAAGTCTGGCTTCTCACCCAGTGGATTGTATGTAACTGCACATGTCTATGCCAGTCTTTAACGCACTTGGCAGTGAAATGTAGGGATTGGATTGTTACACATTACCGAGAAGTTTAAACCCATGTCATTCATGACTACAAATATATTTAGGAACTTTCTGCAGTCAGGAACACTTGAGGAGAAGTATCTTTCTGGTCAACTGTTGGACTTTTCAGTGATTCTGCTAATACTGGATACTCCTATTGTTTGGCTTCAAGCACTGAACTGAAAGCATGCCCTATAATGAATAAAACTTAGCTGGAAAGAATTCTTTTGTTCTTACATGGGTTTGCTGTCATCTCCTGAAATGTTATTCATTTCCTTTTGGAAATGTCTACAACAATCAAAGCTTGATATGGTTGCCAACCATTTGGTTTAAATAAACAGCTGTATTGATTTACAGAAATGCTGGGCCCTGTGCCAGCTTTTTCTTTGCATTACTAGAGAGTCCAAAAGGTCCCTGACACAGTGTGCCCTTGGCTAAGCTCTCCCTTGTCTACTACATCCTACTGCATTCAGTTTCTTTCTACATGTGAAAGAGGACTAGACATTAGGAATTTATGATGTGGAAACTGGAAGTAGTCAGCTAGCTCTTGGCTTGGTTCTTTTCATCCCAAACACACATGTTTCTCAGCCTCTCTGGGAATCCCAGCATTTCCTTTTAAGCTGCTTTAAACATCATTCTGCTTCTCCATCTCTGCTTTTTATATTTTAGAAAGAAAATCCCTGGAAAATGGCTTTCTTGGAGACATTTCCTTTCAGAGACTATCCTAGAGTAGAAAATAGAGTTAGAATGGAACGCACTGACTAAACGTTTTATACATTTGTCCTTTAACAGGCTATTTTAACACTGGGACTAGTATAGCTAAGGCAAAATAGGCTGTAAAATCCATTTTAAAAGCTGGCTAAATACCTAAGATGTGGTTTTGAGTGCTACCAAACTAGCTCAGATGTGTTTGTGGGAATGATGGCAGCATAGCCCAGTCTTCTTCTCTGCCGGAGAGGCAGTGTCCTTTCTGTGCATCAAAAAAAATATCCCAGGAATTGGCCTGATAATCTCTGAGGCCCCTTAGCTCTTTAAAACATGGTCAGTGGGGAATAAGCCGTCTGGTTTTAAATTTAGATGGCCATGAAAAAGGTCTGGCATGTGAGCTCTGCTATGGAAGATCTAGATTTTAATTTCTTGTGTTTGTTGAGAGTCAGAATGACTACAGGGAGAAAGTACCAGCTGTTCAATCTAGTGGCAATTGCCTCTTTAGGAAACCAGTAATGTGACTTGTGATAAATGCTGGGATACAAATGTGATCATAATTTAGGTCTTCCAATAAAATCAGACTAACGTATAACCAGGTAGAAAAAAGAAACATAAGAATCTTTATTCCAGTGACTTGTGATCAGCAGACAGAATTCATCTCAGTTTGCTGAGTTTTGTGATTAGTTGATATGGCACTTAGAACTTTTTTCACCTTAGTCTTCTGGACTTCGATCTTATCAAACTCTTCAGATCTGCAGGCCTAGCCAGTCTGCAGAACCTTGCAGCGTTTCCAGAAGCAACAGTGGTTAAAGCAGCAGCTCCCTTTGGGGTTCTGTCAGCTCATCCAGAAATTGATTTTTGGAGGTAGACTGTGCTATTTGCTGCTCTGCCAATGGAAACCCTAAGTCCAGTAGACATGGTGACCTGTTTTCAAATTTCTTCTGACACCAAACTGTGATTATTAAAAAAAAAAATGGGAGTTGCTCTGTTAGCCTTGGAAGTTTTCCAGGGTCTAGGTTAGCATTCCCTGGCTTCTTGTTCTTGAGTTACTGCAAATTTATCCATACTTGGAAGAGAGCAGGATGTGTCAGAGCAGTGGTCCTGTTCTTTGCAGCTGTGTTCGAGGCCTTACGTCATGTCTCTGCCACTTAAAAATGTGGAGCAATACATTGAATCAGTCTGTTGATGCTGCAGCCTTGAGGTGTTTTGTTTTTTCAGCTCTGGATTTGTAAAGATTTTGTTTCAGTGTCTTGATTGCATACATGTAAATTTTGCCTTCTGCTTTGCATGTAGACCTCATGAGGAAGATGGCCAATAGGCCTCATGTATATGTTACATATTTCTAAAGGAGCTTTCTGGTTGATCTGATAAACAGCATATTCCTTAGAGAACAGCAAGGGTCTGCAGGGAACTCTGACATCCCTGACCCTTGGTGAGGTGTTACAGAGCAAGCTAAGGTCATTCCAAAGGTTATGTTTTGATCTTCTATTTCTTTAGGTCAGCATTAAGTGGAGAGGATTAAGGGATTTTTAGTATTCTATGTGAGGGGTCCACTGCTAGGGATAGCCTTGAAAAGAATGTTTGTCATTCCCACTGCCTGCTGTGGGAAATTCATAGGATCTCTGCATCAAGTTCTGGGATTTCTAGAGAATCTTAAGCAAGAAAGAGCCTTGAGGCAAGATACATCTTTCTTATCTAGCTGTGACATTTCTACAGCAGATGCTGTTTTACAGCTTTTTGATTGATTTCTCCTACAATCTTAACTCTAGATTTAGGCAGAGGGAGGAGGGTGGGAAGAAATTAAGCTTTTTGTCCAAAGTCTTTCACTTGGTTTTGCTCATGTTAAATTGAATTTATAGCTGTTTGGATCACGATACTTAGAGGAAAAGTTGCTTGCATTATAATTTGCTATTGGTCCCAAACCCTGTGTTAATTGACTAGCTCATGGATTCATATGCTTAAGTCACTTTACTCAACCTACTTGTGCCGGTTTGGACACAAAAAGGGCATTTGTAATTATTTCCAGGATCCTAGGGCGATTCAGTTTTCCAATATGGGCACTCTGTGTGATGAGGGAAATCCATTTGCTCCATGTAGCATTGGTGGCGTGGTGGGTAGAAGGAACCTTTGCTTTGAACATCCACCCCAGCACCGGTAGTCGGGGTGCCAGGAGGAGTTGTGCTTCAGTGCCTATTACCTCTGAGGCAGCTTGGACTCCTTCATAGGCTGCTAGGATTTCCTTCTCTGTTGGGGTATAGTTGGCTTCGGAGCCTCTGTAGCTTTGACTCCAGAATCCCAGTGGTCTGCCTTGAGTTTCACCAGGCACCTTCTGCCAGAGGCTCCAAGACAGACCATGGCTCCCGGCTGCGGAGTACAGCATGTTCTTAATGTCTGGTCCTGTCCTGACTGGGCCAAGGGCTACCGCATGAGCGATCTCTTGCTTGATCTGAACGAAGGCTTGTTACTGTTCAGGGCCCCAAATGGAAATAATTTTTCTTGTGGGTAACCAGGTAAACAGGACTCACAATCCGGCTGTACTCAGGAATATCCCTACTCCAAAAGCCTATGGCACCTAGGAAAACTTGCATTTCCTTTTTGTTAGTTGGTGGAGACATTGCTGTGATCTTGTTAATGACCTCAGTGGGAATCTGACACCGTCCATCTTGCCATTTCACTCCCAGGAACTGCATCTCTAGAGCAGGTCCTTTGACTTTGCTCTTTTTGATGGCAAATCCGGCTTCCACGAGAATCTGGATGATTTTCTCTCCTCTCTCAAACGCTTCTGCTGCTGTGCTTCCCCACACAATGATGTCATCGATGTACTGCAGATGTTCTGGAGCTTCACCCTTTTCCAGTGCAGCATGGATCAGTCCATTGCAGATGGTAGGACTGTGCTTCACCCCTGGGGCAGTCGATTCCAGGTGTACTGCACGCCCCTCCAGGTGAAGGCAAACTGAGGCCTGCACTCTGCTGCCAAAGGAATGGAGAAGAATGCATTGGTAATGTCAATAGTGGCGTACCACTTTGCTGCTTTGGACTCCAGCTCGTACTGGAGCTCCAGCATGTCCGGCACAGCAGCACTCAGTGGTGGAGTCACTTCATTCAAGGCACGGTAATCCACAGTCAATCTCCATTCTCCTTCAGATTTGCGCACAGGCCAAATAGGACTGTTGAAGGGTGAGTGGGTCTTGCTGAGCACGCCTTGGCTCTCCAGCTCATGGATCATCTTGTGGATGGGAATCACAGCATCCCGAGTTGTGCGGTATTGCCAACGATGCACTGTCAAAGTGGCAATTGGTACTCATTGTTCTTCCCCCTTCAGAAGGGCTACTGCAGATGGGTTCTCTGATAGTCCAGGCAAGGTGTTCAATTGCTTAATGCCCTCTGTCTCTACAATAGCTATTCCAAAAGCCTGCCTGAGTTGTGGACTTTTGGAATATCCACTTTGGGTCTTTGAAATATCCACTTCAGAGAAAGTCCATGCCCAGAATGCATGGAGCATCAGGACTAGTCACAACAGGATGTCTCTTCCAAACATTTCCAGTCAGGCTCACCTCAGCTTCCACCAGAGTCAAATCCTGTGATCCTCCTGTTACTCCAGAAATAGAAACAGGTTCTGGCCCTACGTGTCTTGATGGGATTAGTGTACACTGCGCACCAGTGTCGACCAAGGCCTCGTATTTCTGTGGTTCTGATGTACCAGGCCAACGAATCCACACAATCCAAAAAACACAGTTTTCCCTAACCTCTACATAACTAGAGGCAGGGACCCTCTAGTTCTGGTTATCCGTGCCTCCCTGGGCAACCTGAGCTACTTCCTTTTTGGTGGAACGTCCTCTTTGAATCTTCAATTCACATACTCGTTCTGCCAGGACAGAAGTCGATCTCCTATGCCACTTCCTCATATTTTCTCCATGGTCACACAGGAAAAACGACAACTCAGCTCATGGGATGTGTCTTTCCTCCATGTTGGAGGATGTTTGCATCTGGCAACAGGATCTCTGGTCTGTATCAATGAGATTTGGAGAAGGTCCTCTTTAAGCTCCTTCCTGATTCTCCGAGGCATCTCCTCAATATTGTCTTCCACTTTGCACACACATTCTGACAGACCTGTTACTACTGCTGAGATTTTGGCATGTGTTGGACCATGCATGGTATCTGCATATACTCAGAGCTTCCTTGCCATAGAAAGCACGGTCTCATTCTCCTCATTCCACATCATCATTGCTAAAGCAGAAGACTGTTCTTGTGGCCCAAGGCGTACAAGTTTTAGCCACATCAATGGCGTACATTCTGCCATGTCTGGACCCCTAATTACTGGGTGATCTGTGAAAATGATCTCTACCACCGCCAGTTCTCTCAAGCATTGAATCCCTTGTTCTGTGGTCTTCCACGGGGTTAGCTGCATCTGGAGATCTTCTGCGCACAGGTATCTTTCTCTCGCACCACTCAAGAGCCATCTCCAGAGACTGGAAGGTTGACACCCCTTTGCCATCTTTTGGTCGATAGCCGGATCACGTGACAGGGATCCCAAAGGTCTCATTTCAGTACCAGCTAGGATTACATTATCACCTGCAGCATCCCAGAGGCGGACCATCCAACTTAGTGTAGGTTCATCGGGCCATTGGGTGTAATCCTTTCTTAGGCCACGAAGGTCCTTCACAGACATTGACTCAGTCATGACTTCTGGGTTTGAGTTCTCTGCTGGCTTTGAGGGTCCTTCGCCCGCATCATCATCATCCTTCACTGGGTGCTCAGTTTTGTCTATGTGCTTTTTACTTCTCCTGATAGGAGAAACTGCCTTTGGTTTAGGCTCTTTATCTGGCCTAGCTGCAGCCTGAGTGACTGGGCTGTCTGCTGATTTATTTTTCTGCTCCTCTGGCCTTGTGTGCTGCACTACGCTATCCAGCAGTGTGCAATAAGCATATGCCAAGGCCCAGCACACCGCAATGAGCTTTTTCTCAGCAGAGCTGTTATTGCACTTCTCTTTCAGATATTTCCCCACCTCATCTGGGTTCTGAATTTGGTTGGGGGATATTGCCAGGCTATAGGGGGAGAGAATTCCTTCAGGGTTTGGCCTATTTTCTCCCATACTCCACCCCACTCAGAATTTTCCACTTCTGAGGCAGGTGTCTGCTCAGCCTCTCTGGAAAACTCAGCCCTTTCTCAAAGGGCAAACCGTATAGAGGAAACCCACCAGATAAAACACCAGGAAAGTGGTTTCCTTAGCATCCAGGGGAAACTGTATATTCCCAAAAGGTGTCATAACAGATTTGAAGGGAAACAAGGAGAAGAAAGGCTGGGGAATATCACCTCTCCCTCTGAAAGACCAAGCGTAATTACTAACAAAGTCCTGAAACAGGCTACGGGGCTTCAGATGGAAAAACAACATACCATACACATTATCAGCCACTCTCCATATCTCTATAAACCCTCTATAAATCAGTGCTAGCACACCCATAAACATGGCAAGCCTGATCTGTAGCCCTGCCCTGTAAAAGTTATAAGCCAAGCACAAATTTGCCCCAGTCCATGGATAGAGAAACAGGCCCAGGGGCCAGACAGACCTTATCACATCAAACCACATGGTGACTAGTGACTGCTGTACCCCAATACAAAGTACTTAAAACCAAAATGTAGTTATTACTGGTTTTTTTCCACTTTCTCAAGTCCCTGTTTGGGCGCCAAATTTAAAATGTGCCAGTTTGGACATAAATCCAGAGGAAACAACCCGAAAAAGGGCCTCTCTCTCTCTCTCCTGCCTGCCAGGCAAGCAGGCCCTGGCAGCCCCACAGGTTCAGGAAAATAATTTCTTGAATGAAAATGAAAAATCTGTTTATTTAACAAACACAGTCCCCCCGCTGGCACGGGGCAGAAAAGGATATTGAAACCCCCTTCCTGTCCCCCAAAGGGGGCTAGTGGATTTTAGAATTCTTTCTGTAGGTAAAACCTGCAGTCCTACACTGGGCCAGGCCGGGCCAGGCAGGGTCCGACAATCCCCCTTGGAGGGTCCCACCAGGCAGGTCCCGGAGACGATAGCTGGTCTTGGATGAAGAAGCAAGCCAAAAACAGTCCAAAAAGGAGCAGAAGCCACTGAGGCAGATCACAGTCCCTTCTCAGCTGAAGGCCAAAGAAGTAGAGAGCAAACTCTTTTCTTTGCCCTCCTAACTGGCAAAAGTAAGTAAACATTTTAACGGCAAGGTCAAGCTAGCTGCTTTGAAGAGTTCCCTTGGCTTCTCTCTCCCCCTTTTCAATTTAAAGGTACACTGGAGATCAAGCAGGCAATGGGGAATACAGTAGTGTCATAGAATCACCCCAAAACACTACTGGTGTTAAAAAGTTGCGTCAAAGTGTGGGTTTGGCTTGAGAGAAATCAATGCAGTGAAAACAGGGGCTCCTCTTGGGGCAAGATGTGAGTCCCAGCCCTGGCACTGCTCGCTTTGTGCTGTCATCTAGGTATGAAACCTCCCGCTCCCTCTTTTGTAATTCAACCTGTGCTGTGCAAAGGATGCACCCACACAGAGTGAGGCAATGTGGCCACAGGAAGGCTGCTTCCCTCCACGTACATTAGTGGTGCTGAGAAACAAGGTTTATTAGCTGGTGTGGCTCAGGACAATGCAAATTTTTACACATCCAAGATCTGAACTGGCTTTTGTTTTCATGAAACAGTGTATCACACAGTCCATAGCCAAAAGGCACTAGAGGTTGAACCTTTTAACAATTCTATCAGGATTTTAAGCATACACATTTTTGTAGCTTCTACTTTGAGTATAATAACCTGGTATTTTATAGAGATATCCATGCCTGGAGGTCTCCAAGTGCTTTCAGATTATTAGCAAAATTCTCCATTATTGTATCCTTTATCTGTCATCTTCCTTCTGCTTGACTTACCTGTAATGTCTCCCAGTGGCTGACAGTACTGCAGTCAACACCAAAGCAAAGAACTCTTCATTGTCTTTGCTCTGCACTACACTTACATATCCCAAGTATGATCAGAAATCTTCTGAATTAATTCTGTCTACCAAAGTCTGTCATTAAAGACAGCAACAGTATGGCATAAAAATCTCTGAATCTCAAAAGAAAATTTTGCATGTGAATATTCGGTGAAGAGAAAGGTTCTCACTAGGTTTTCAGCATATTATTACTTCCTGATTTTGTATCTTGTATGACTCAAACCATCAGTTACTAATAGCTATTTGTCACAAAATCTCAGTGATATTTCAAGAAATGAATTGTATTGCTTGAAAACATGGTACACTCCCAGAACAACCAAAAGTACACAGGTTTGTATTGCAAGACGCAGACAGTGGAACCTATCTGATTCACAGATGAGAGGGTCATTCTTGTCTTTTCACTGCTAATTGTGTTACAGAACTGGTTTCTTTCATCAGGAACTTATAATAAGATAATCTAATTATGAATAATTTTGTTTACCAGACAATTTTCCTTTGGGAATAATCTAATTGAAGTTTCTCAAAAATTTATTACCTCAAATGCACCCTATACTTGGTCCCCTAGCACTTGTTCATTAGTGCTTCTTTCCTGAGTTTCTCTCTCTTACCCTTGATGATTGTTCCAGAAGAATAGTCTTTCACTATTTTAATATCCTCCCATTGTGAAGACCTATCACTCTAAAGATATAATTCTTATTCTTTTCTTATGCTTTCCAGAAGCATAATTATTTGAAAAAATACCTGTATTCTTTAAAACAAAAGTTAGTAAGAGTGAAGGCTAGAAGGTGTTATTAGAGGCCTATGCTGCTCCCCATCACTGCAGAATGTGAACATATTCCATGTAAAATAGCAAGGCCATTGTGGAGTATCTGTGATCTTCAGGATGTGTTCTGTCTCAGCTTTTCACATAATTATAAATGGGAAATAAAATTAATGTAATAAATTGCTGGCTTTTGCAGATGTACGATTATTGTATTGGGTTCTTGCCTTTTAAAAAAACCAGCATTGCATCTACTGGCATGACATGATCCACGAATACTGTTCCATAACTCTTGTTTCTTTCCACATCTCCAAGGAAATCTGCAGGTTGTTGTTGCAGAAAACACAGCCCTTACTGCTGTCCATTGCCACATCAGCTCCAGCATTGCAGCAGTGAAAAGTGTGAAGTGTGGGGTCAGGTCACTCTATGTTCTCAGATGGGTGGATGGCACCAGCTCCACAGGCTTGCCTTCCTATTTTTTATTTCTTTTATTTTTAAATCTCCCTCTCTCTCATTATTTCAAAATTAAGCCACATGAAACCTGCCCCAAATATCTGTCTGCTGACCAGAGCTCTTAAATGCTGGTGCCAGAGAAATGAGTCTGGCCTGACTGGACAAATGAAGTTGGCCAAGGCACTTGAGACAAGCTCAAAGAGTCACAGTGGGAAAGGGAGAGAGAAACACCGATTTCTTACATGCAAATGTTAAAGGAAACCAGCTGCTCCAAAATACCCGTGGTTAGTGAATGTCTCCACAGGCAGTCTGCTCAGGGAGCAGTATCTGGAGCTTAGTAAAGCTGACTTTTTAAAAAGCAATACTTGAAAAACAGAAGGATCCATTTTAAATTTCTTTTTTGATCCACTTCCCCTTTATAGTCATTTGCTTTTACCCTAGCTTCTAAAAAATTATACTTTTGGCTTCTGCAACCTTTTTTGCAAGACTGTTAAAGGGTATATGGGACCATCCTAGCAGGAGGGCCCTGCACAAGTTCCTTTACGCTCAGGGTAAGAGGTATGTGCTGAAGCCCTCTTCTGTTTTTGAGCAATTGAAGCAGCACTGGACTGCTTCAACTCCAGAGTTTTTACTGTTGCTGCTGATTCTGTGTGCTCTGTTGATTATGCTGCACCACTTTAATGTTTTTCTGGTTTTTTAGACAAAAAGAGAGAAATAACAATGGTTTGAATGTGGAACCAGTAGCAAATGTGAAGCCGAAAGTCCCATGTCTTCCTTGGCATGTCATTACTGAAGGATCTAAGAGATGTGTCATGTCTTGTCCAATATCTCTTATAGCAGAAGCTAGCTACTAATTTTTTCAAGCGCTGATAAATCGTATCTCCTAGCTGAAGTCCAGTGTGAGTAACTATATTCTACCTAAAATTGCTCTGCAGTTTCATTTGAACATGTTCTTGACTTCCCAGGTTAAATTGTGTGGCCCATGAATTGCCAAATGGCAAGCGCCAACTCTTAGCTCTGTTTCAGATATGCAAGCTCTCTGAGAAAGAGGAGAGGGAGTGTTTGTCCCTATAAAATTAGTTGTTAGTACTATTCCCTATGGTTCTTCATAGAGTCCAATACACATCTTCATTGCAATGAGAAAGGAATACAGTGGGGAGTATACAGCTGAGATTTGCCATGTAATCGGTTGTAATGAGGAAACAAAGCTGGTGGACTCATAGTCGTACCAGAATTCCTCCTGCAGCTGAGCTTTGTATTGTCATGTCCTCACAAAGAAAAATGGTTTCTTACCTTTTTCCTTCTTTTTTGTTTTTTTCTTGCTACTGCATCAAAAAAAGGTGCAAAGGAAAAAGGAATTATTAGCTTTTAAATATTACATTATGTTTTTCTGTATCTGGGTGAAGTCTTCAACTAAATAAGGATCATGAAAGCAAGGTAAGGAGTGAACAGGACTTCCACAAGAGATATTCCAGCAACTGTTTCACTGTTTTCTTATTTAGGAGACCTGAGTGTAAGTCCTGTCTCTCAGGAGATTTTCTAGAGTAGGTAAGTGGCTTTGCTTTTCTGCATCTCAGCTCCTCAGTTGTACGGTAAGGCTGAGAGCATTGCCTTGCTAGAGCTTGCTGTAGTGAATACCAGCTCATTCTGTTTTCAAGGGGATAGCCACTGGCTGGGAATCATTGCAGCACTGGTGCTCCTCTTTTTTTCTGCTGAGAATGTTGGACTGTGGTTCTAGTAAATGCTATTCCAGACTTTACTCGTTTCTTACTTCTCTAGTCACAGACTGTAAGAAAGGGAAAGGCCCAAGTCAGTGTGGTGGTTCTTTTTCAAAGAACTGGTGCAAGAGTTAGCATTTTGAGCAAAATGTGAGGGTGTTTGGGCTTTTGCTTGCTATTTCTCTTACTCCACAGAATATGCTGCAGATTCTTTGTATGTGTGTGCACAGTGGGAGAACATGCCCAACTGAGATCCAAACACAAATGAAACAGAACTCGGAAAGTTCAAAGTTGACACAATCCAAGTTCTTGCTACTAGGAGAAAAAAAACTCCTCTACTTTTCCTTTATTAAAACAAACAAGACTCCCAAACAAACAGTAAAAAACCAAAACAGCTCCCACCGCATTCATCTTCTTTTTAAAATGCATGCATTTAAATCAACACACTGCTCTTGGAGATGGAAGCAAGAGAGAGTTCTATTCCCAAAGCCTGTTTTTAATCATCAGATGAATTTTGAGAAAACCTCTGAACATTCAGCACTTGTGATCAGTTTTCCCTGCCCAAAAAATGAGTGGTTTTTGCAGACATTCCATAAACACAGGAATCTCTGACTGCGTCTCTAACAGATAGGGAGACAGAAAAGTAACATACACACAATATAAAGGCAAAAGCTAAACTTGCCATGATAGCTCACAGGAATGTAGTCCAGAAGTCTGACTCAATAGCCAGAGCCAGATGTTTCAAACAGAATATCCCAAATCTGTAAAGCACAATTCTTACATAACCTGCCTATGTTTTAGATTTCTTTTTAATTACTGATTTTCCTTCCTTAAGCATGGGACTATATTCTCTTTGAGTCTCTGGTTTGATTTGGTTTCTTTGACGGGATAAAAGGGGCAGCATAAAGGGCTAAAAAAATGCTGTGAAGAATTCCCATGGTGTTTAGCTTCCTGATCATCTCATAACTGGTTTTAATTTTTATCGGACAAAATATTGGCCTCAATTTTATCTGCTGCAGGAAGTTTCATGGATTCATGTTTTATCCAAGTTTTCATCCATTTTACATTTTTTGTTTACCAGCTCCTTACTGTCTCGTTTTGTCTTCTAAAGAGTAACTAAAAAGAAATTCCTGATTATCTTTTCCTGCACCATTTGTTATTTTTATATAGCCTAATTGTTGTTAGTTTCCTTTATAAAAGAAACACTTAAGTTCCTTTCATCCATGGGATTTTTTAAAGAGAAGTCTTTACTTCCTCTAATTCCCTCACCAGTCTTTCTCCTCAGCTTTGCTTTTGCCCAGTTGCTCACCAGAACTGAAGCCACAAATACAGATGAAGATATCCCTTTCCCTTTCAAATAGCCTTTTAATATTGTAATTATTTTCTTTTCCACCTGAGTGTTAACCTTTCTAACCTCATCAGCCCAATGAACCGAGATTTTAACAGAACTGCCAGCAATTAGCCACTCGAGCAGTTAGTTATTAATAAGTGAAATTCAGAATATTTTTCCCTAAGTACATTACTTTTCTCTGAAAAGTAAAAATTCGCCTGATGTTAATCTGTCCAGTTTTTTCATTTCTACCCAGTTAAAATTACAGGAAAGAACCTTCAACTGAGACATCCCTAACACTTTATGATGATTTCTGTGAATAAATTGTCATTGTTGGAATAGCTGAATCGAAGGGGTTTAACTCATTCTAAATTTAGGATTATGAATCAGAACAATGTCATGTGTTTTTAGAATCAGTATTCTTTGGCAACTTTCCTAATTTTTAATTAGTTTTCTAAAATTCTCTGTTAATATCATTTCTCTTTTCACAGATCCTGTCATCTTTGTCAGCCTGTTTGTCAACAGAAACCCTGTTCCAGAAGTTTTTGTTCTGCGGAAATATTTGATACTAAAAAAATTAATCAAATGAGACAAAACAACCTCCCCAGATTTTGAAATCTTCAGCGTAGTGAAAAAAATACCAAGTATCTTTCATGATATTATATAATATTGGTAGTATTAAAATAGCAATGGAAAACAAGAAAAAAAACTGGTTTTACTTTTAGTAACATGTAGTCCTCCAGATGTTTCAGATTTCCATTGCACTCTTCTGTGGTAAATTCCTCTGTGAAAAGTTTAGTTACCATTTCATCAAGAGAGGGTTCCTTAATTTTTGGTGTGGTTCTGTTTTACCCCAACTGCTCTGTGTTAACAAAGACAAGTTAAAATATTGTATGTTCTATTGCACTTTACAATTAAGAATTATAACATCTAAAGTATTGTGTTCAGAAAAAATCCCCAAAAACTTATCATTATTTGGTTTATGCTGAAAGCTGTTTCATTTGGTTTGGTGAAACTCTCTATTAGCATCCCAGTTATTTTCCAGTTAAAATCTGCTTTCGATGTATCCCTGCTCCATCCTTCTGCTTTCTCAAATCAACTCAGTCTGAAACCTGGAAATTCCTGTCCCATGACTAATGGACACTGATGCAGCTCCTCCCTGCAAGCTCTGGTCCCTGCTCCTTTGAGTGTGCTTTGAAACTGGTCAATAATAAGGAACAAAAGGCTCCTGGTCCTCCACACTATTTTGTTAAACTTGCTGGCATGGTAGCTTTAGCACCACCCCTGTTTCCAACCTTAAGCCACATATGATAAGAAATACTGTGTTTTACCAGGCAGTGTAGTCAAGTGGCAACATAAGTTGCACATGTTAAAATGGTTCAAGTGATATACATCAAAACCTCATCTAAAAGGGAACTCCGAATCAGCTATTTTTAAGAAAACTGTCAGCAACCTTGGAGAATTCCCTGCTGATAATCAAATGCCATCTGACCCCACCACGTAAAGGCTAAAAGTAATTTACTTTGGGTTTTTTAAATCAAAAGCATGCAGTGTGTTTGCATCCTTTATTCTGCCAAACCATTTTTTTCAGCAGTGTTTTTGGCTAGTTCATACATCACAAGCTTCTATGGGAGATGTAGGTAACCCCTGTAAATGCAGGGTGCAGATTAGATCACACACAGATTTTCAAAGGCAGAAATGCAGCAGTGAGACTCCCTTTTCACTGGGAGCAGCTGGTGCCCAGTGTAACAAGATGTCTGTGCCACCAGTGTCCCTGAACCCAAAAGGTTTTCACCCAATCCTGTAGTTCTGTGGTTTTGCATATGAAGAGCTTGGGATTCTGTGGACAAAGATCACCCATGCTGGTGTTACAGACAGATACTAGATCTTTTTCTTGAAAATTAATGGGGTTTTGTTTAGTTGGTCAAAATTAATGGAGTTTTGTTCAGTTGGTCAGTAGGATTTTTTTTTTCTGTGTGATAATTAGGCATTGATAATTAAATACAAAATGTTAGCAACTTTGTGGAAGTAAAGGACTAAAGGACCAGTATGAATAATTGTTGCAGCTGTCAACATTTCTATGCTGTTTTGAGGGGATTAATATGCAACCAGAAAAATTTGTTCCAGGCAGACACTTGGCATTAAAAGATGCACTCCAGGATTTTTTTTTTCTTTATGTTTGAATTTAATCCATCAGGCCATTTTTAAGTAGGAAAAATACTTTGGTTTTGAAAGTTGAGATTCCTGACATAGTTCTGATTTCAGAGGGAATATTTAGGGAATGAACAAGGGCCACAGGACTCTGCTTCCTATTTTGCCCCCATTCTGGCTCTCTTCATCAAACCTGTTTCATATTGTTATGTTCTTGTGCTCTATCACAGCCTGTGATTGGGACAGATAAAAGTGTAGTTCTAGGTTTGTTGTTCCTCATTTTTCTCTTTCACTCAATGAAAGCCGGTGACTGGTTATGCCTATTGACTCTCAGTAGCAGCTGAGGGCTTCTTTGGGAACTTCTGGAAAATCTCATCTTGGTTATGTATTCTGTACTCAGTGACTGCTTCCTATGCCCACATGTAAAATAAATTAAGCACCTCATAATGTCCTGAAAGTTGTCATCTTTCCCCAGTCATCATAACCGTCTTCCAACAGACAGGTTCTCAGCTGTTTCTGGAGTAAACAGTTTATTGTGAAGACAGGAGAGCTGAAATTGATCTAGTCCCAATGCTCTTGCAGTCATGTTTCTACTGCCAAATTTCTGCTATTCTGGGGGGAAAAAAATTAGCATTAACATAGCAAATGGTTCATCTTAAAATAATAAGGGAAGTCAGAAGAGGAAGAAGGAGAATGTTTAGAATGTTAAAAAAATACCTTTAAATTAGAGAGAGATTTTTAAAAAGAGAATTAAGAAATTTCCCTACTTATAAATTAAGAACTCCTGAATGGAGGGTTCTCTCGAAATTTTATGAGTTGCAAAATGCTCAGCTGGCAGGGAAAATCACTCAGTGACTTGTTCATTTTTCTTTTTATCTTGAGTGTCTAGTTTTGCTTTAAAAATAAGCAATGTGGGTTCTATGTTGAATTCCAGTACTGAGTAACATAAACCCTGAGGGTTTTTTGTAAGTTCAAACAAAAAATGTGCCATGAGGTAACAAAGAATCTACTGTTCTGGGTCCGAGTTTTGCTTCATACATTGTCTGTGAACTTAAGACTATTACTTGTTACTGTTACACTGTCTGTGGTGTAAAATGGGCTTCTGCAGTCCTAAGATCTGAGAAAAAAAAAATCACTGAGGGCTGAGTGCTCATATTTGAAACATAAGAGAGGAAGAGCAGTACAGTAATCCCTGTTTTCCTCAGACCCAGTGCATGCACATTTGCTTTGTCAGAGATGGCTCAGATTGCCCGTGACAAAGCTGACCAGAGGCTCAGGTAGTCTCATGCCTTGTTATTTCAAGCTTCTTGTCACCAGCTGTATTCTCTCGAAGACAAGGCTCTCTTAAAAGGAGATTTGGTGTGATTCTGTATGATTTCTAGTTCCAGGGATTTTAATGATACTTCATGTAATTATTTTTAAAGTTTTAGTAAAATTTTCATCCACTTCCGTTGATACTGATGCTAAGATGTGCTGTATAGATGCCTAGAAATAAGTAGGATACATCCTTGTTAACAGCAATGCAGTGGATAGATAGCAATATTCTTAGTTGTGTACAGTTCTCACAGTGCTTCACAAATAGCAATTTTTCAACCTGTTTTAATCTTTTTCACAGACTCAGAACCAGAGGCACAAAGCAGGTAAGTTATATAGCAAAGGTACTAACTGGGAATCAGTGATAAACCCTCATTTAGAAGAGGGTTCCTTCCTTTTATTTAATCTCTACAATGTTACATGAGCTTTTATAAAACTTCTCTTTTAATTAAAAAAATCTTGTAATATTTTTAGAAATCAAATCCATTGAAACAATTTAGTTTGTCCTTTGTTTACTGTATTTAAATTTAAAGGACATTTCAAAGCTCTTATGGAATTTGGCACTGTCATTTATTGAATAAATTCTTTATTTGGGGGGAAGAAGCCAAAAACATCCTCCTGACCATTTGTTAAAATTCTTGAGAGCTTAAGGTCTTCATGCTCTGAAAGCAGTTGTTAAACAAAATAAACTGCATGCAGGAAGTAGTGAAATTTAATGTCATACAAAGTACAGAAAGGATAAAAAGAAACTTAAAGACCTTGTTCTCAACACCAAGCTCCTGTATTAATACTGAGAATTAATTCATCTCAGGTAAGATGTGGAAGAATCCTGTTAGTTTTGTTTTTAAAATGTTTGTTCACTAATACTAAATATTTCATTCATAACATTTCAGACCAAGCTTTTTATTATATATTTTTTTCATGTATGGTGCAGGAGTATATTATTTTCCCTATATGTAGAGCATTCAACAGTCAGAACTAGATGTTTCATCTATGCATCCATCCTGAGGCTGCATTTTGCAGAACAGGGGAGGTTCTGCAGATACCCTGTTTAATTAGAGAAGCCAATGATCATGTCTACTCTGCAGAGAATAGCCCCAAATTAGCAATCCCACATTTACCTCCAAGCATGCTGCTGAGTCTGTGTTTGGCAGTACAGTATCATGCAGAAGTACTAAGCAGAATTTGGTCCTGGCAGTGCTGTAAGAGCTAATTAGAGTTTATACCTTTGGGTACTGAAGCAGCTAAACATCTTTCAGTTCTGACAGTGACTTGTCTGACACTAGCTTTGAGATTTTTACAGGGTGCTCATTATGTGATACATACATGCCCAAAGGATCTGTAAAGTGAACTGGGTAGTAAGTGATGCTATGAGAAGAAAAAATAAATAGTAACCATACCAGGAAGTTCTGAATATATCATTTTCTTAAGTACAGGAAATGCAATTATACCCTGGAGTATTGTAGAAACAGGCATCTATATCTCGCTTTACATCAAAGTAATGTGGGGAGTATTTAGAGCAAACAAGAAGGGCTCAGGTGAAGCATACGATATCTTTTAGTGATTTGAGCGGCTGTAGACAACAGAATAAAACCAGTGCTCTGCTTTTGCAAGAAAAATGACAGGCAAAACAGTCCTGTTTTGTGCAACAGCCCTGACAAAAACATGGTGTATTGCTTTTCTAATCCAAGTTAAGGTTTAACTGCTCAGCATGTACCCTACCTTCTGAATCAGGATTTATTTCAGCAAACCAACAGATCTTAAAATGCAATTTACCTATTAAACACTTAAATTGAAATACATTACCAAATGTTTAAAAAGTCACACCTTTTTCCTTCTTATTCACTTGTCATCAGCGTGCACTTGTTACCTATCTGCTGAATGTTACTGAGTTTGTTAATAAAAGCAGGAGCCATGAGCAAACACTGCCAGATCTTGCCTTAAAAATCCTTCAGGCTATCGGAGTAATAGCCAAAAACTAAAAGCTGCACATAGAGAAGTTGAACTGGCAACCTGTCAAGGATCCAAAAACTGCCTGTTTTACACTTGTAGTAGTTGTCAGTTTTAACAAGGTCTTCAGAAGGAGGAGCTGTTGGCATGCAGAACCCCCATTCCATCGGTGATGAGTCAGAATGTCTCACTCATGAGTCCCACTCATCTCTGTAGCTTCGATGAATGAGTCCAGAATATCTAAATCTCACTAACTCTCAGCAGTTGCATGTTTTGAAGTCTTGACTCTAGAGCTGTGTGCTAAAGAAGAAAGGTTGTGAACAGCCTTCAGTTTCATCAGGATTTGTGTTTGATGTGCTGGTGTTATAAGTAGAATGTGCAGCCTTTGTGTTAGAAATCATCATCTTTCCTCATAAACTGCTGAACTGAAATTGCAATCAACAAAGTAAAACTTCTGCAAAAAGGCTACTGGGGAATTGTGGCTCTGGTTAAGCTCACTACTGCCTGCACTGAGAAGGTGTGCAGGTGATTCTTTGTAAAACGTTAACTTCAGCCATGAGCTTCCAAGAGCCATCTGGCAGAGGACTCTGGTAACAGTCCAGTTGTTTGCTAAGCTTGTTGTTCCTGTAGACAAATGAATGTTAAAATAGCTCTTAATGAAACTTTAGCTCCTGGCTGACTCCTAGGCTATTATCCAGCTGTAGCAGCTATGCCATTTGAGTGCCAATTTTCAATTCTACTTGATTAACAATTCCTGCAGACCGTAGGATGGTTGAGATGAGTGTTAAACACTCTGACAGGCAGAGGATTACCACTTCCAGTGAGTTTATAGTTGACACTTGCAAACTGCTGCTTTGCCGCCCACTGTTACAGTGCAAGGGAGGAACTGGGAGAGGTGTGACAACAAGTTCTAGACAGATTTCAGACTAATGTGTTGCTCAGTAAAACTGATTGAAATTTTGAAATAAAGAGGCCATTTTATCTGCAAAATGAAATGGAGCCGTGAGCTCTAATTATCTTCAATGACCTTAATGCTTGAAACTGGCACCTGGGTGCTGAAATATGCATGCTGTGATAACACTGCATTAACTACAATGGTACCTTTGTGATGGGTGTATAGAGACTGTTCACTCTGCTATTGCCCAAGAGCTGTTGTGTGGCAAGCCCCCGGCAGTCTTGTGTCCAACATCCATGAGTAGCTTTCCCACATAAATGGAAAGCCATTATTTTGGCATCTTGATGTGTGAGATAGTTTTAACTAACTCAGAGATAGTTTTTCTCTGAAGAAAAATAGTATTCTTCATTGAATTTGTCAACTTGCTATTTCAGATACTCCCTCTGCATCTGGTAATCTGGATCTTGACTGGAACATAAAAAATACATCTTCTGAGGTTTGACAAACTTGCATTCAAATCAAGATTGATTCCAGGAAAACGATCTGGGAATTTAATTTTTCTATTTCATTGGGGCAGGGAGAAGTATGTAAAAGTAAATTATACAGACCCATGAGTTCTGCCGAAATAGCTTTTTGTAGCAAAAATAGCATGAAGATTAATGAGAACATCAAGTAATTTCTTTAACAATAAAAACCATTAACTGCAAAGTAATTAGTGAAATGTTTCAGAGAAAGAAAAAGGACCTAATGAGAGGACAGATTAGTACATATTTGTTATTCCTGTGGATTGGATTTCTTGTGTTTAGTACTGCTGAATCTCATCTGTCATGCTAATAATACATCAGGTTTCAAAGATCTCAGTGATACCAAATGCATGTTTGCTATCAGGTACGATAGGAAAAACCAAGATAAGGTTGTGGGGCACATGGAGATAGATGTCAAGGAGGGAGTTTGCACGTGGGCTGCACTCTTATTTCCTGAACTGAGACTGAACATTTTCACAGCTCTCTTGCTGTGACAGCAGGTCTCAGGCTGTACAAATATAAGGTCTGAAGTGAAGCGGATAAAGTATTACTTTTTCTGCTACATGATGAATGGTTGTTTATAAGATAAGGCTGCATGCACCTTTCTTCCCTTTCTCTCCTCTCAGAAAAAAGACTCAGATCAAAGAAAAATACTTCTCTGGGTTTCAGTAGACAATTTTTTTCTTTTATTTTTAAGTGTTTGTTTGTCTGTTTGTAGTTTTTGTTGTTCCCCAGTGGGTTTACTTTTGATGGCAAAAAACCAGGTTTGGCCAGACCTGGAAGGGTTGGCTGTTGGCAAAAATTGACACTGTTTGAAGGCACAGTCAGTTTGGTTCTCAGGATCTTCCCACCAAAAAGGTGAATATTCAGATCAAATAAAAAGTCTCCTGTCTTCCAGAAATAACCTCTTTACTTCCTAGGCTTATATAATGAATTTTCACAACTTACTTATTTTCTTGAGATATACACACAGTTTGATTGAAATAGAACAATTCCTGAAGGTTAAGTGTAATATTAACTTTTTTGGCTATCAGAATATATGCTTTTCCCAGAGCCAAAATCACACAGCAGAAATTTCCCACTCTGCTATTTCTTTTTGGTAGAAATCTCTTAAGACTTCTGTCTAAATTCCTAAGTCATCGGTCATAGGCAGATAGGTTAATTTAGGTTGTATGAATGTGGACATATTTTCGTACATCCTGTACAAATTCAGATCGATGCCTTGATGTGTGATAGTTGAGAACCTCCACAAGACAAAACTAAATCCTGTCAGGAGAGGAGCACTCACATGTACAGCCCAACAACTTCTGCTCATTCACTTACTGCAGCAGATTTTCTTTTTTCCTTCTGTGCTGCAGGAGTTGCTACTGCTGTATGAACTGCTATGAACTCTGATATATGATTTCAGGACATTCCTAAAAACACTTGAACTTTTCCCAGTTGCAACCGAGAGAAGGGGTATAGCTGTCTGCTCTGATATTTCTCTACAGCATCTCTCTACTGTTACATCAAGGGGTGAACATCAGAAATATAGTCAGGTTTCTTGTTTCCTATTTTTCATTCCTGCTCTGTTCTACTATCGTATGTGGCTGTACCAATAAGATCAGTAATACAAATCTGTTAGAGGTATGCAATGGTAATTGCTCCTTGTTCTGCCAAGGAAAAATCCCCAACAAAACTGCAAAGCTAAACTTCAGGAAACCTTGTAGTCTTGTAGATGTGGCAGTAGATGTTACAATGATAGTGCATTTATCTATATATAGCTCAAAGCACTGGCAAACAAACTGCTTCACAAGGATGGAACTCTGTCTTTGAAGGTATTGACCTTCTTGTTGTCCACAACTTTTTCTCAATTGCATTCAGTAGAACTGGATCTGATATCATTTGGCATAGTGTAAATCAGAGGAGATCACAAAATCTAATGCAATTTCTGCACCACTATAAGGTCATGAGTGGACTCCCACCAAAAGAGTTGCTTCTTTTTGGATTTGTTGATTCACAGTTCTTTTCAGTTTGGTGTTTGAGTACAGTTGATTTTAGTATTTCTCCCCTCCCCCCGCCTATTATTTGCCCTTTTCTCTTACTTGGCCTCTTCACCGTCCTTCTGTTCTATTGCACAATACTATACTCTAAATCAAAATGGACTGGGTATTCTTTTTCAAGACTGTTTTTTAAACACTTTTTTAAAATAGAAGATTACTTTAGTCAGATTTAAGTAAGTGACTTGAGACTTCACTGAGTGGGACATAAATTTAACAATATATAAATACAGAAAAACAGTTTTAAATGATCTATTAATCTTTTCTTGGTCTGAAACTCTCTGAAGCTATAAAAAGAAGGATGTAGGAAGACATCTTACCAAGAGTGAACTTTGGGTTTTGTCTTTCTGTTACTTGTTTTCTGTAGATTATTTTTCAGAGAATGACATTAGTAATTCCTAACTACCAGCTAAAGCAAATCTGATTTTAAAAGGAAGCACAATACAAAAACTTGGGAGAAATGTCTGCTCAGCTGAAATCTAGCGAATAACAGTAGTGCAGTTAGAGTGAAAGGAGTCTTAGGGAAAAAATAAAAACGACCTTCTCAGAGCTATTTTAAGATCTTAGGTCAAGAGTTAGGACATGAGCTTCTTAGCATTTAGTGTGGTATCTGAGTAGACTCTCGGATTATAGATCAGGGCAGGTGCAGAAGACTATGCTATAAATACTTTTATCCTTAAGGAGTTCACTAACTTCTTGAATGACAAACCAAACAGAAACATTAGTTCTGAAGAGGAAAATTATTAAAATAACGTAAAGCTTAATTTTCCAACAAATCATCCCATAGTTCTTAATCACAAAAGCTAAACTGCTGGCCACCATTTCCTGGGAAATGTTACCGAAAACTTTTTACAGGATTACAGCATGTGTTAAGCATGACTGGCATGTTCTGGAGTATTTCGGTACTCATTTGCTACCTACAGAGCTGTGCAGAGAACTGGCCATCACGATTCCTACCTTCTATTTCAGGGCCTTCTCTTGCCTTACAGCTGGAGCATAGATGACTAATTTCCCCAGGGAAAATTTGCTATTTTTATGCTTCTTTTAGAAATATTTCCCCTCAATTTCTTTAGTGCAAAGCTCTTGGAGATCCTTACAGGATATAATATACTGACTGTACTAGTAAAACCTGCCTGACTTCATCAGTATTATTTTATTTGTTTTTCTAGGTGAATACAGACGTTTTTAATTTCCTATTTTTTGTTAATATCCTACACTCATGTTGCTGGCTCCTTTTCTCCAAAAGGAACATTCCTGTTTTACAAGGGCAGCAGAGGTCTCAGAGACCTTTGAGAAATTGGTTTGTATTCCATTTATATTTGCCTCCCTGTGAGGAAACCCACCACTTTTCAAATGACACATACAGGCCTATGAGTTCACTCTGACTGACCTGATCGGAATCCTTAATAGTCTTCCAGGAGGCATGTTTTATAGAACTGGCAGAACCTGTTGTTAGGTGTCATTTCCTGTATATTCCTAAAAATAAAACAAAACAAAAAGAGACCTAGGAGAAGTAGGAAAAGCAACTCCAAGGGCATGTTTGAAGTTTTTCGAAGTGCTTATGTCCACCTACCCATTCATCTGTTACCAGAATCAACCCCCTATGACCAACCCAATCTATGCACAAAGAGCACATCCTCCTCAAAGCAAATTTCTGCCTATGTCAAGGGATAGGTGCCATGACAGAAACATCATTATATAGACAGGTCCCAGACTTACCCTGGGAAACTGTACTGTTTTGTCCGTAAGCCTGAAGAGTGGTGTCACCTGCTCACAGGAGGAGTTGTGAATTTCAAAGCCAGTTATCGTTTCCTGGTGCTTTGAGTTGGCTGTCTTGATTTTCTAAAGAGCCCAATTAAATTAACAGAATTCAAAATTAGTTCAGTAGGTACTCCCCAGAAGAAAGTGAAACTACTGCTGGGGAGTTCCTGCACCATTTATTGATGAGATGAGATGAGATGAGATGAGATGAGATGAGATGAGATGAGATGAGATGAGATGAGATGAGATGAGCCATTGTGGAGAAAAACAAGAGGTGACAAGTAACATTAGCGAATTGGTATTATGTCAGAAAAACAAAGTTCATGCTGCCTTCTTTATTCAATATGTAAAAATAATTTTTATACAATCTGTCTTCACATATCAATTAAAGAGGGAGAGGCTATACAAGCTATTTCATTTCCAAGCCTGTCTTTCTTAGCCAGCTGGAACAGAAGTTTCCAAGTAATTGAAATTGTTAATGAAAGGTATAGCAAGCATGTTAACACATGTCTATACTTTTCATATTGTCTCCAGGAGGAAAAGAAAAACTAAATCACCATCAGCCAGTCCAGCCCCATGGATACAGGTCCTCTTGCTATAAACAAAGCTTATTAACTGGGCATTTTCATGTAAGTAGAATCTCAAGATTTTTCTGTAGAGGTGATAGCATCTTTCAGGTATTTTTTTTTAAACTTTGAGTTCCTTTCCTTCTGCCTGTATCTCATACTTTCTCCTCTATCCTAGAGGCTCCCATGTCATGGCTAACATTCTTTTAGAAAAATGGAGCTGCACAGGCATTCTTTTAAGAGCCTATCAGCACCACTCCCAAATTAGCCAGATAGGATACTGTTTGTTTAATTTTGCAAGACATTTGCTTTCTCCAAAGTGAGAAGAGCTATCTCAGTGAATTCCCAGCCATGATCCTCTATACTTTTTAAGGCAGCTTTTGTGGCAGAGGAGTAAGTTCTCCTAAACTAGGGTCAAAATATACTGATACATTTAACAATGCAGTCAGGTTGTTGAACAATATGTAACTAGGTATCTTTCAAATATTCACTGTACTTATCTCAGAAAGGCCCTCAACTGTTCTAATTGACTATAGTGTAAAATCAAGATAAGTGCAAAGAGAAAAACTACACCTGAGAGTTGGTTGTGACTAAATCTGTAGACTTTTTCAATACTCTCTTGTGTTTTAAAATATTCTGTGGCAGTGCAATGTTTTTACTCAATTATTTTTACTGTTATTGTTGTACTAGTTTGGTTATTAAACCAATGCAGTGAGAAAGGACCGCAGTGAGAAATGATCTTTTCTTTAAATAGGCATAAGGAAAGCTTCTACTTTGACAGTGGACTTCTCCCTAGGAGCAGTACACGTGAATCCCCATGCCTAGTTATGAGCCTCTCTGAATTTTGTATAGTTCATAGGTGAATTCAGATTACGGCCTCTCTGAGGACTTGGGGAAGGTAACTGTTGCTCTGAACCCTCATCAAGGGGCTTTGCTATCTTGTAGAGCTGAAGCTTTGTGGTGCAGCTTGTTTAAGCTCTCCAGGAGCTGGCCTCCAAGGCCTGCTTTGCAAATCGAGCCCTTAACTGCCCTGGCAAGTACCATGGGCCGGAAATTGTAGGACATTCCCTCCTCCTGCAAAGTAACATCAGTTCAGCTGATCCAGTGACAGCACCAAGGAGGAATTCTCTGCTACAAATATTGAGTGTAGATAAAGAGGTTGCCTAATTTTCTCTTTGTGCAACCTAAATCCTGTGGGACTCGTGCATATCCCTGTACTTTCTACACTGTACAAGGGAGTGTGCATCCTGAGGACAACATGTTATGTCTTGCTCACTCTGCTGATGAAACTGTGAGAGACATGCCAGAAGTAATTTAAATAGGTCTCCACTTAATTATATGTAATTTTGTTAATTGTCCATCTGCTGCTGTCCCTCGCTGTCATTACGAAAGGGTCCAAGTCACCTCTGCAGCTAGTTTCTCTGCCCCAGCTTTTCCTGGGCTCCATCCCTAGCAGCTCTGGATACCCCTGGCAGGGCATGGCCCCACCACTGTCCCCGTTGAGGGGGACAGTAGGTCTCGTCCGCCTTTTCTGTTCACTCTTTGCGCCCGTGAGTGTGCAGTACCGAGGTATGTCTCGCTGCAGTGCCAGGAGCCCCGGCCAGGTACTGCAGAGAGCGGTGCACTTTGGAAGCACTGGCAGCCGCTGGTACCTCTGCTCTGCCCCGGCACTGCTCTGGAGGTCGGGGTCGCACCTCAGTCTCTTCCTCTTGGTGTGGGCCCCGGCGGAAGCCCAGCCCTGCCCGGGTCTCACCGCAAAGTCTGGGCTTTGTGCTCGGCGCTGCACGGGCCGGCGCAGCGCCCCGCCGCACACTTTTGCTGCAGCCCGGCTGTTTGGTAGAGGTGCCCCCTTCTCCCCCCTCCGGCTGCGGAGGGAAGGTCTCCGAATGCATTCATTCCGTACGTGCGTGCGGTTAACCCCTTACTGCCCGTCCTGCAGCCCCCGTGCCCCGCAGCCCCGCGTTCCCCTGCCGCCTGGTGCGATCGGCTCCGCCACCCTCCTGCCGTAGAACAGATTGATTTCCGCGGGTGGGGACGGCTACAGCACGGGGCTAGTGTCACCCAGACGTCCTGCCCGCTGCGAGCAGCCTTCGCGCCCGCGCTCCGTCTTGCTGCAGTTTTTTTTCTCCCAGGAGTAGCAGGGAAATGTCCCGTCCCGCCTATTTGGAAATGGAAACAAATTGCTCCCCCGCCTTACGTCGCCCATCGCATCCCATATATAGTCATATCTACGGTCAAATGGCAGGCGGCAGCGAATGGGAAGGTTGTGCCTCCCAAAAAAACCCGGGAGGCAGTGAGAGAGGCAAAGGGGTAGGGACGAAAGGAGGGGGAAAAAAAAAAGCTCTTTCCAAAAAAGTATTGGATGTCTTGAGGAATGCAGTCACCCCCCTGGGAAAGTACATATCTGTGAGGCGCTCCCTGCCCGCCACTTGCACTCGGCCGGCGCCCTGTCCCGCACGGATCAGCCCCGCCGCCCGGCAGCTCCGCTCCGTTCCCCCGGTGGCCGCGCCTGCGTCCGGACTCAGGACCGTCCCGCAGCTTTTCAAGTTTTTCTTTCTGGAGCAGTTCGCGCGGGGACGCGCCCTAGCCCACCGCCACAATGGATGCCATCAAGAAGAAGATGCAGATGCTGAAGCTGGACAAGGAGAACGCCTTGGACAGAGCCGAGCAAGCCGAAGCGGACAAGAAGGCAGCGGAGGAGAGAAGCAAGCAGGTCTGCACCGAGGGCCCGGGCGCAGCCAGCGCCGGGGCGCAAATCTTTCCAGACTATTCTCTTTTTTTTTCCTTCTCCCTTTTTCTTCCTCCCTCACTGTACCTTGTTATATTAGACCCCCGCGCCCCTGCAGAACTGGTTGAACTTTCCCTAAGGCAGAGCTTCAGCCTGGCAGCCGCCGGCTGGAGGGTCCCGGGGGCGCGGCAGAAGGTCCTTCCCCCGTCCCCACCATTCCAGCTGGGGAGCAGGGCTCTGGGACAGCTGCGTGGCCTCTGTGCCTTTGTCACAGGGGGACAGCTTAGAGAGGCTGCCTGGAACACGTAGTTAGCACTGGACAGATGTGCTGAGATTTGGCAAAGGACAGTTAAAGCTGTGTTCGCCCACTCTAGCATCACTCAGCAGAATCGTCCAATTCCAACTGCCCTCCCGCCCTTCTCTGGACGCATTCCCCACTTTTTTGTCCTTCAACCTCCCTCCTTTACATCTGGGGCTTTATTCGATTCTGGGTGGGGGGCACATTGTTTGCACGTTTCTGGGAGATCCTGAAGAAGGAGGGAGGAAGGGAGAATGTTTTATAAATTAATTTCACAGTTTTCTAAGCCCAGGGAGAAACATATTTGTGTGTTATATTTCCTCTTGTGCACCTAGTTAGAGGATGACATTGTGCAATTGGAAAAGCAATTGCGTGTGACGGAGGATACAAGGGACCAAGTGCTGGAAGAGCTACACAAGTCTGAGGACAGCCTCCTCTCCGCAGAGGAGAATGCTGCCAAGGTATCGTGCCCTTGCTGCAAACAAAGAGGATCTAACTGTCTCTCCTTCTCTCTCTTCTCTGTCCGTCTGTCCTTTTCTGTCTCTTCTGCACTCACACCTCTCCCTTTGCACGATCACGCTGCCTGCTGCACCTTTTCCTGCCCACCCTCCCCACTCCACCACTTTCCACCCATATCACAGCTGGAGGACGAGTTGGTGGCTCTACAAAAGAAGCTGAAGGCCACTGAGGATGAGCTGGACAAATACTCCGAGTCCCTTAAAGATGCACAGGAAAAGTTGGAACTGGCTGACAAAAAGGCCACAGATGTAAGTTACCCCCATCCCTTTCACCACAAGCCCAATAGAGAAACCACACACTCTCTCTCCTCAGGACAGCCTGGACTCCTACTCAGCAGCACTCCAAAGCTTTGCTGATGGCAGGGTGCAGGCACCTGCTGGGCAGGGAGGTGGGAAACACAGCACTGCCTTCCTGCATGAGGTCTGCACACTATCAGAGATGTTTGATTTGGTTTCTGCTCACTTGATGTGCTTTTCATGTGTACTTGCCACTCTAGACGTGAAAGTAAAGAAATGGTGATTTATCTGTTCAGGTGATGGGTAAAATGGCTCAGGCTGCAACAACACTGTCTTGATAGTGAAACAGAATCGGAGAGTTAATAATGGGTAGGTGGCAGGAGAGGGAGATCCAGAAGAGCAAGGGCTGCTAGTTATATTTTCAAGAGAGCTGTTCCTAGGCATGCATGTGTTAGAACTGCTGCTAGATACTTATTTGGCTTGCCGATCCCTGAGATAAAAGGTCCTCTCCTACTTTTTTTTTTCCCCTTGGAAATCAGTGAAACTGCTTCACTTGTAGAAGAAAAGTTCAGTCTTGTGTGACAGAAAATTGTCTGGAAGATGATACTTGTTAGTTTTGCAGTTCAGAGGACAGGGATCCTGGGAGCAAGCTGGGAGATATATATAGCTCAGTACTTTATATGGTAATAAGGCAAGAGTTTGTGCCTCTCCCAGGCCTTCATCCCACCCACCTGTCTGTCCCTGACATGCATTTAGTGGATCGCATACGTGGAATCATAAGAGTATGTTGTCTGTGCAGTTAAGGTCCTGGTCTCTATTGCTCCTGTTCGACAATTCAATTTTCCCTGAGTAAGTCTCAGATCCGAGGATCCTCAGATTAGATGAATGCTACCAGATTAGATGAAACTACAGTATTTCCAAAGCAATGACCCTCGTTTTCCTATAGCTCAGCTTTAAAAGTCAACCTCAAAGCCGTAATGAAAAGGAATTGCCACAAATGAAGTAAGTAAAGTATTTCAGGGGGAGGAAGGATACTTTCAGAAACAGAATGTTACAAACAACAACTTCGCATGAAAGACGAGATGCTTTTATATTGTTTTACTTCTAAAAGGAAGAAAGCATAAAAAAAAGGTTTAGCTTCAGTATGGCAATTAATTTATATAGCTTTGAAAGAGAACCCAAGAACTTAAAAAAACATAAGTGTTCAAAGGAACAGGGGAGAGGGTTCCACGTATAATGTGGATCAGATGTCTGCTCTGTGCATGGCTGCCATAGGAGAGGCAGCTTCCTAGCAGGACGTTTATTTAGCTTGTTCAAAGGAACTGCATATATATCCAGGGGAGATGTTCCTTATATGGAAAAGTATGCCGACTATTTGGAAATAGCTTGCCTAGGATGAAGGCAGGAGAAATGCTACTAGATTCCCGTTCTGAATCTAAGGATCTTCCTAACTGATCCCCATGCCATCTTCCCCTGCTGGAAAACAGCATTTGGAAGCTAGTTGAGGGCAATATTATTTGCAGTCTTCCCTCAGGTGGAGGGTTGGAGAGTATCCAGCTTGTTTTCATCGAGGTAAATGCCGTATTTTTTTATATGCATGGAATATATTTGACCGTTTAGGGACGTATTTCTTTTTTGGCAATGCAGAGTATATTTGGGGTATTGACCCAGTATTTGCCTTATTGGTTTGGACAGTTCCAAGCCTTAGGAAAAGGCACAGGCAGGGAGGGAGTGTCGGCTCGCGGGGATGGACTCGCCTTACACTGGGATAAGAAAATCTTACCTGTCCAGTATGACTCATCTCCCAGAAGCCAGGCACACCCCACCTCTCCCCTCCCCGTGTCTCAGGAGCCAGGCTTGGTGCAGCAGCATTTGGCGGGTTGCTCGGTGTCATTTTTTGACGTTCATATGGGGGAGGTTTGCGGGCGGGAAAGGTGAGTCTTGACTCCAGGTCCGGTCTGGTCCGGTCCGGTCCGGTCCGGTCCGCGGGACCTCGCGCGCTGTGCCGCCAAGCGGCGCTGCTGCCCCGCCACAGCCACTGGGCACGGCCACGCTGCCGGCAGGACCGGCCCATCCCCAGCCACGACTGGCCCATCCCCGGTCAGGAGCGGTCCATCCTCGGCCGGACCTGGCCATCCCCTGCCACGACTGGCCCATCCCCAGCCAGACCTGGCCATCCCCGGCCACGACCTACCGAAACCCGGCCGGACTGGGCCAGGACCGGCCCATCCTCGTTCAGGACCGGCCGATCCCCGGCCAGGACCAGCCCATCCCCAGAACGGCTGGACCGTACTTCGTGCCCGCCCCGCTCCCAGCCCGGTGCCGGCAGCCCCGCCCCGGAGCGCTGCGGCGCGGGGGGACTTCCGGGGCTGGGCGGGCAAAGGGAGGGAGGCGGTGCGGGCTGGGCGAGGCGTGGGAATGGCGGCGATGAGCTCGCTCGAGGCCGTGCGCAGGAAGATTCGCAGCCTGCAGGAGCAGGCGGACGCCGCTGAGGAGCGGGCGGGAAGGCTGCAGCGGGAGGTGGACCAGGAGCGGGCGTTGCGGGAGGAGGTAGGGCTGCCTCTCGGCCTGGCTTGGGCCCACGGCCCGGGGGTTGGGGGCGCGGGTACCAGGAAGCGGGTGCCCCGCGTTCGTCCCTGGGCGTCGGAGCGGGCGGCCGCTTCCTTCGCCGCCGTGTCCGACAAGATGGTTGTTACCTGCCGGCTGCTCCCGCCGGGCGGGCCGGGCTGGCCGTGGTGTCGGCCCTGCGCTCCCCGGCCCGAGTGCTGCGTGGGCCGGGCCCAGGTACGGTGCGCAGGGAAACTGCACTAGATGTGCTGGCCAACAGCAAAACCTCGAGCTGGAATGAAGTTGGATTTAGGCAAAATGTTTGAGATTACATATTTTGTATTAGGCTATGGGCAAGGTTTTATGGGGTTTTTCTCCCCACAAGTCTTAGTTCTCTTATCCCATCCAGACGAGTTCATCTGTGGGAAGTCAGCATGGCGACTCTTGGGAAGTACGTAAGACTGAACCTGAGATGGCCCATAGTACCTGACAACACCCAGACAATGTGAGCGTACAGCCCCAGTCGCTGTACATCTGCAGTGTGTGTTGTTCATCAAAGCTGCTCGCCAAGAGGGGAAAGGAACAGTAGGCTTGGTTTTAGGCAGAGGCAAGATCAGGTGTGAGCAGCATAAGCTTACATAGCAGAGAGATGTAATTATGAGTAGCAGTCACAATAAAAAAACTCGATAGGGCTGTTCTTTGTCTTACCACTGACCTTTGAGAGTTCCAGCAGCTGTAACTTAATGTTTCCTACTGTAAAATGTGCAGTGTTCTTTGAGGCAGTTTCAGTGTCTTCAGTGGTTGCATAAAAGCGAAGCAAAAGAACAAAGTTCTTGTGTACTTTATTACAATAGGAAAAAGGGTGATTATTTTATTTCCTTATAATATGGGCCTTTCTGCACATTTTGGGCAGTAAGTTCAAAGGAAGAGCCTCCTGATCACTTGCAGGTGATCTTCCTTATGGAGCAAAATATGACTGCTTGTGCTTGCATTCTTGCAGATCACTTGGCATATCCATTTTTTTCAGTGAAGGGCCATAAGTTATTAACTTATTTCATAAGGGTTTCTGTTTTTAAAAAACTTGTGCTTGTTTTCTAAGCTTTGTGGAGTAAAGGACACCAATATTCCTACTTTCAGTAATATATATTATTCTGAACAGCATATTAAGGGAAATTTTGCTGTTACCTTTTGTGGCAGAAGGAATAGTGCTGGAGGAGTGATTACAGCCTTCTGGAGAAGTCTTCCCTTAAGAGTTCACCTACATTGCAATAAGGTTTAGGACCCTAAAGGGTAATGTTTGTCTCTTCCCTGGAGCTGGTTTATGTGGATGATGTGGAATTCTGCAGAGTACATTTACATGGTATTTAAGTTTTTGTGTGGAGCGGTCGGTGCTGGGGTGAATAGAAGCTGAAAACTGAACTCCCAGGCACATGTAGACGTCTGCTTTTTCTGCAGTGCTGGCTGGCTACAGATGAGGGGTTTTATTGTTGCAGCTGTATTCCTGCATGCATGAGGAGGGAGGCTTTGAGAGCACTGCAATAAGCAAGCTGAGGTGTGAATCTGCGCCTTCCCTCAGTGTAATGCCTTACATGTATAGCATGTGACCAGCTAGGGTTGTTATGTGAGGGGTTTTTTTCTTTCTGTGCAAGGTACAGGTATGAAAACAATGAAAAAGCTACAGTTGTGGCCAAAACATAGCACAGCCTCCAGGCTTTGATTGTTAAACCAGATTGTTTAAAGTTTCAAGGCTGTGATTAGCAGCCATTTCCTTAAAAAAGAATCTTCTGTTTTGGGTATATACATCTCAAGGGGCTGTTGGTAATTACTTTTTCAAAATGCATTTTTCTTCCTCCTTCTGGAAAACAGAATCTCCCTTATAATAGTGATAAATTAACACCCAGTGGTAACTTATCCATGTCATCACTCATTGTAAAAATATGTAGTGTGTAAATGCTACAGAAACACAGGTTATGTTTGCACGGTAGCTGTGGGAGTGCCCTGAATGTCACTGGGGTTTTTTCCTTCCTTGCCATATAAGGAGAGAGGTCCTGCTCTGCAGAAGAATAACTGGGGCCATATAAGGCTGGTTGGTAAATCCTTAGTGAGTTACTGGAGCAGGAAGTGAAAACTTGAACTTTAGTCACCGTGTGTTTTTGAAACACATTGTATGCTCTTTTCATGACAAGGAGTCTTGACATGATAATAATTAACTTGTAACATTATAAATTTCCCTAGGGTAACCTTTATGAAAGGTTATTTTCTTTCTTAAATCTGAAAGTTTAAATTCTTCCTGTTTTAAAGCCAGAAGTCCAAGAACACAAATTTGGAATACTACTGCATGATTACATAGCTAAATGTTTTATGTTTGCATTAATGTGAATCTCTAAGGATGAAGTCTCTTCTCCTTCTGGTTCTATGTGTTCACTGCCAATGCATATTAATGTTCAAAGATATAACTGCTTCCCTGTTTATGTGTTACTTTCAGTCATTCTAGCTGGCCATCATTACTTTTATGTCAAAGGTTGTTTTACTTGTCTGGCCTGTAAGTTATTCTTTCTTGCTTTATGTACAGCAGAATCTTTGCTGTGGACAACTGTATCCAGCTACCTCTGGTTAGAGAAGAAAAAGTACCAAACTGATCCTTTTGTTATCTACTTTTGCCAGAGGGTTGGTTCTCCCCTCAACTAAACATCATAGGAAATTTGGATGCGTAGTTCCTCACATGCAGCAAATATATATCATATATGTTAGTTTTCAGTACTAATTAAGTGTTATTCTGTGAAGTAATTAGCTTTTTAGAATCGTTACCCTTTTATATATACTTTGTGCTTAATGTGGTTTTGAAAGAAAGTAAGTTTAATAATGAGGTTACCACAAGAACGCTGTTTTAGAACTTACTCTGCAACTTAAGGAAGTTTAGGTTTGAGGTTGTAAGAAGTAATATAATGGTAAGAGGCAGATGAGTTGCAAGTGTTGTACAGAAGGTTAAGTGAACAGGTAATTCAGGAAAGGCAAATTTAGGGGAAGATTGAGGATGGAACTATGGGAGGGGGAAAAAAATGTTTTAAGGGATTGCTGCCTATATCAGGGCCCTTGCTGGTGCCTTTTTTATCAACTCTTGCACAGCTTTCCTGTAAACAAAACTTCTGGGTATTCGAGCACTTCTTAAATGTTCTCATACTCTCTCTGTGTCAGCTGTCTCATTGCAAATGCTGATCCAGATGTGTTTTTACATGTTTACACTGAGCCCTTCTTATGGAACTCAAGGAAATGTTGGGACAACTCTTACAAAATATGGTGAAAGGTCATAAATAAAGGAATTGGGGTAACAGAAGAATTGAGTAGTTTGTGTTGATTTGATTAAAAAAAGGAGAGGTCTGTAATTAATGTCTGCAAATACAATAACAGAAGGTATTTGGGTAATGATGCATAATTTTTCCCATGCAGTTCTTTCTAATACAAATTGTGCAGTCCTTGATATGCTTCATTGAAAGGAAGTGTTAATCAGTTTTTTCCTCTGTTAAGCAATAACCTCACAATTCAGTCATGTACATCTCTGTGTATGGACTTTTTAGTGGATGAAGTCAGAAATTACAGAAGTGCTGTAAAATGCCACTAGCAGGTAATGGGGTAACCTTTTACAAGGGAAGATGTATGCCTTACTATGAATTAAATTCTGTTCTTCCTGTGCTTAGGCTGAGAGTGAAGTAGCTTCTCTGAACAGACGCATCCAGCTGGTTGAGGAAGAGTTGGATCGGGCTCAGGAGCGCTTGGCTACTGCCCTGCAGAAGCTGGAGGAGGCTGAGAAGGCTGCAGATGAGAGCGAAAGGTGGGTGGAGCCACACCTGAATGGATTGTTACCCTTATGACAAACATCATAATTGCCAGGGTGTTGGTTAGGGAAATAAATTAAACCACTCCTAGGTCTCTGAACATGTGTAATCTGCTCTTCCTTTGCATACATGGACTTCAGTTACAGCTTGTCTGTAGAAATGTCCAAAATATCTGGGCCTGGATTATTTTTCAGTTATGAAGATGAGATTTGTGTGTGGTAGGTCTTTTGATGTATCACGTCACATCCTGAGAAAACTGCTTGGCCCAGCCCAGACTTCTCTTATGAGTGACAACTTCTTGTGATACTCTCGTGCTGTTGGGTGATTCTTGCTTTCATTGTGGGTGGAAAATCTCACCCGGAGAATAGCAAAGTGCTGGAAGAGGCCTTGGTTCTCCTGTTGGCAAGATTGGTACATGAAAGTGAGCAAAGGAAAGAGACTGATAATTCCTTCAGATTTCCAGAAGTCCATAATGTAAGTTAGGAACTCAAGATTTGTGACTTCGGAAGATCTTCTTTCTGCTTCCAATTGTATTTTACACCTGTGAGAAACCTTTTATTGTGAAAGAAACCCACACATTCTGCATGTGTATTTCTACGTTGCTAAGGATGCAATCTGTTGGAAAGCAGTGTGCCAGAGACTCACTGTGTGTTTTGAAACATTTAAGGTAATTTTGGATCAGACGTGTGCAACACAGTGTTTCTTGTTATGAAGGAGTTTAATTTTGCTTATAGAGAGCACAGAGAGCTTCTAGGGCTCTGACATGGTAAAACCCAGGGGAGTCTGGCCCATAGACATGATTCTTGTCAGTCCTGCAAGGGTTATAACATGCTGTTGATAAGTGTAAAAGCACAGATGTTTTCAGTCTTCTTATTAGATCTTTAGAATTAAACTCTTCATTTACCTTTCTATAAGATGAGTTTTTCCTCCAAATTAAAATGAAAAAGAACTCTACAGCTAAACTACAGGAAGAGCTAAACAAATCACTCTTTTTCTTCCTTCCTAAGACATATTTTGTTCCTTGAACTTCTGAAATGTAAGTGCACGGGACTAAATCTATGGTATGAAGACTCAGCTGTCTGATGTGCTTCATTCCCCTGAATACAACTGAAAGTCACATACCACAAGTAGCAGAGCTGGAGATAAACTGGCAAGCCCTGAACCTTGCATTTCTTGTTTTTCACGTTTTTCAGAGGAATGAAGGTCATTGAAAATAGAGCCCAGAAGGATGAAGAGAAGATGGAAATCCAGGAGATCCAGCTTAAAGAGGCTAAGCACATTGCTGAAGAGGCTGACCGCAAGTATGAAGAGGTCGGTTTTTGAGTGCAGGTCATCTCTTTCTAAAGCCTATTGGGCTGTGCCTGTAATTTTTGTTTTTCTCTGTTGCCTTTTAAGTTCAAGAGATCACAAACACCACTCTTCACAGCTGTGGGAGGAAAATCTGGCACTCAGATACCTCAAGGGACAAGGCGACAGGCGATCTGTGCTTAGATCTTTGCACTAAAATGTCTGAGAGTATTCCCTAGGCTCTGAGGGAGGGAAATATTTTTCAGTTGCCTTTTGGTGAATGAAAGGAAGGTCTTGAAAAATGTCAGATAACTAAGTCTCAAATGAATAATGAAGATATCACATAATCAAAACTTATGTGTTGACCAAAAAATGAAGAGGCCCAGCCCCCTGCCTTGTAGGTTCTAGAAACAGGTGACCTGTGGTGCAGCAACATAATATCCCTGATTGTCCCTTGCCTGTCCTTGTAGGTGGCTCGTAAGCTGGTGATCATTGAGAGTGACCTGGAGCGCGCTGAGGAGCGTGCTGAACTATCAGAAAGGTAAGTGTGGAACTGCCCTGAAATGTATATAAGGTGCTAGAAGAAGACTATAACTGCATGAAACGTTGGCAGCACACTGTGTGTTCAGCTCAAAGCCATGTTTTGCTCATTTAGTGTAATCGTTGAAATAAATGGTCAGTGCCAAAGTAAACATTCCTATGTGTGTGAGCGTGTGTTTTGTCACTGCATGCTGTACCTGCACACTGATTTTGTGAATGGCTTTTGTGCATTTCATGTGTTCACTAACAGCCAAGTCCGACAGCTGGAAGAACAGTTAAGAATAATGGATCAAACCTTGAAAGCATTAATGGCTGCAGAGGATAAGGTACTGATACTAATAAACAGTTTTTAGGTTTAACTGCAACCCAGGTCTTTCAGCTTTCATAGCTGGTTAGCTCACTCAGTAGTAACAAATAAGTCCTTGCTATGCTCTTTACTCTCTTTGCATCTTGCTTTGGTGATTTTCTTTGGTCTCTTTTTTTTTTGGTTATTTATTCATTTTTACCTTTAAAACTGATCTCCTGTGCAGCCAAAAGAAGCTGAACTGTCTCACGTGTAAAAGCTCTGTAAATGTTTCTGTGTAAGCCAAGAGCTATAGATAAATTTCTGTCTGGTCATTGTCTTAACGTGCACTTGAACTGGTATTTGGCATCACAAAGAGTTGCTTTCAGTCTGTGATGGATCAGCTGCTTTTGAGGCTGTTCTTTTGCCCTGTAATTGTTTTCATTTTTCTCTGTCTTTTCCCCCTATTTTCTCCCATTTCTTTTGCTTGACTGAATCTTCCATCCTCCCCTTTCCTGCCTTCCCTCTAAAATAACAGCAAATGTGCTGAGCTTGAAGAGGAGTTGAAAACTGTGACCAACAACCTGAAGTCGCTGGAGGCTCAGGCTGAGAAGGTAGGCTAGAGACTTATGTGAGAATGTGTCCCTTACATTGTTATGTAGCCTATAGGGTTTTCTTTGTACGCCACTCACTTTGAAGCATTTCTTCAGGGCTGTTGTCAGTAGAGGCATTTGGATTTACTATTCGATTCATATTTGGCTCCTGTTGGAACATAGCATATCTTGTAGTTCCAAATAGGTCAGTGTTATTTGGCCACATATTCTGTTGAGTACTCTGACAGGATTAACTGTTAATTATATAATGTCCCTCAAAATGGCATTGTGTACTAACATTAATTTCTCCAAAAGACATTCCTCTTTAAAACTGTAGTACTAATTTCTTCTCAAAGTTCCCAGCATATTGCACTGGAATGTAACTCAAGGGAAGTTTGACTCTTGTAATAAACTGTATTACCACAGCCTTGCAAGTGGAATTAATTTTGTTTTACCTATAATAATTTCTTGCATACAGATGATCTATTACAAGAGTTTTGAATGTGGGTGTTTTTTGGTATATTTAGAATACCCACCTAATACCAGTGATCCTCTTTCTAATTTCAGTACTCACAGAAAGAAGACAAGTATGAAGAGGAGATTAAAGTTCTGACTGACAAACTGAAGGAGGTAGAATGAGAGCCGTTCTTTGCAATGTGTCTTCCAATGCACCTTTGATTCTTTTAGTATAAACACTACTTTGATGCTGTAAGGATGAACATACCATTTTGGAAACAGCTTAATGTTAAATATCTCCCCGAGAAATTAGTTTATATTAGCCTTATTATTTGCCTCCTCTCATTGTACTTTCTTCCTCATTTGAATTATTTCTCCTCTACTCCTAAGTACTCTGTGTGTGTGTGTGTGTGTTTCCTAAAGTAGTCTGTATTTGTCCTGACTTTAGGCTGAGACTCGTGCTGAGTTTGCTGAGAGGTCAGTAACCAAGCTGGAGAAGAGCATTGATGACCTAGAAGGTATGGGGGTTTGTTTTTCTACTTACTGTAGAAATACATATCTCTTATTCTTCTCTTGTGTGGGGGTTTTTATTGTTTGGGGGTTTTTTTTAATACCCGATTCTACTGAGCTGACTTGTCCTGCTTATATAAATGGGTCTGCCTAAAGATTAAAGTATACAAAATATTTTCCAAATGAAATGTATTGATAACTTAAATGCTACAGGTGAAAAGTGTTTTGCTCTTGCCTGTTACTTTTTCTCTCATGTTCTCAGGATTTCTTCCATTTTTTTGCTTTATACTCTTCTATTTGGAGGTATATAAATGTTACAGCATAAATGATCAGATGACGAGTGTTATTATCATCTTAGTAAAAAGCTGATGAAGAATTGCATTATGTTTGCAATAGTTAGGAATGTAGCAAGCTAGTCTAATTAATTACTGTGATAAGTGTGGGTCAGGGCAGGCATTTTGTGGCATAGACCAGGTGATGGGTTTTGCTAAGGTAACGGATTGTATACATAATCAGAAGGACACCTTATTTAACTTAAGAGGGTTTGTTTGTAAGGTTTTGATAAATCTCTAAGAACTGCAGCAGAGTGTTAGAATGTGCTTTCTGCCTCTGGAGAAAATAATTCAGTAGGATTTTGTTATTTGAAGTTATATGGAGTTCACTATTTAGATGCATTGCACTAAGTCTAGGATTTTAAGAAGCTATATTGTGTGGTGTGGCAGGATGGATTCTGCATGAAGGCAGTGAAATGCCTAAGTAGCTGCTGAAAATTTATGATCCCTGACTCAGGAAGGAAGCAGAGAAGAAAGATAAGTGTTTAGAAGGAACAAAAATTGCTATAAGAAGCTAAGTTTGACATCACACAAACCAGAGTGGTTTAAAAAAAATAATGGTAGAAAATGGTAACATCCTCCTTGAGCCCCATTTTTGGGTCTTTTCTCCCTAGCTCCTGTGTGCCCTCCTAATGTGCATTTAAACAAAAATCCAGGGCAGTGAAACATGGATTTTTGCTTCTTTTGTACTCTTTCTTTTCTTGGTTTTCTGTATATCACAGGTTGCCTCATTGGCAGTGCAGTTAATGAAATTGCTGTATAGAACTGTTCACTATTTTCTTTCTTTTATTCTTCTCTAATTTTGTTTCATTTTGTCTGTCACAACACTTTCTTCTGTGTGCTTTTCCCATTTCCTACGGCTTCTGGATGGTATCCCATGCCACCACCTTCACCTCCCATCCCATGATCCTGCTCCATTTCCTTGCTCACCTCTGCCTTCCCTGGGGGAACATTAGATGAGCTCTATGCTCAGAAATTGAAGTACAAAGCCATCAGTGAGGAGCTGGACCACGCTCTCAATGATATGACTTCCATGTAAATGTCTTCCCAGCTTGTGCTCGCTCCTGCTTCCCTGCCCTCACCAAATGCGCGGTACCGGCCTTGTGAAATGATGCTCCCTGTGTAGTGGGAGATGCTTTCCTTTAGAGAGAATAGGTGTACAAAATACCATGAACAATTGCTTTACCCTGGCAAAGTGTGGGTGAGTGTTGTGCCAAGCCTGGTAAATACTCATGGTGATTTTGTAAGCTTGTGGTTTCTCTTTGATGCTGTGTCTGCAATCCTTGGGTCTTGTGGTTGCCCTTTTGTTTGTAGCTCGGTATTTATCCTTTCAGTTCACCTCTGCTCAAACATTATCCACCAGGCCCATCATGTTCGTTTTACCAAAGAAAATTGCCGTGGTACATGTTGCATTCAGAGTGTATTCCTTTGCTTGCTGTTCCAGTTTTTGCTCTGGCAAAGTTCCTGCAAAAATGTCAGAGGAATTTAGATTTAGCTGTACTCTTTGTTAATGACAGTAGAAAGTGTTTATCTAAATTTCCATAACTGCTCTAAAAATTTCACCTGTTATCACTAAATTATATGTGTGGAAATGGATTTAAAATACCTTGTCATTTAAACCCATAAAGGCGACAATTGAATTATAGGTTGCTTCTGCATATTTTCTGGATAGCAGTAGTAATTTTATTTGCATGCACCAAAAATGTGGTAATACCAACTTTAGTCATAAGGAGAAAAATAAAGAGTGGCGGGAAAGCAGGAGAGTCAGCAGCTGGAAGGTGTGACTCGGTGCAGTGTTTGACACAAACTGACTCTTGTTTCATGGACTCTGAGCAGAGGTCAGCTGTGCTACCCTCCACCTTCCCGTGCATGAACACTGCAGCTGACATGGGAGAGGGGAAGAGCTGTGGCTCTCCAGTGCTTAGGAAGTGCAATGTTTAGTCCCAGCATTCCCTTTTGGAAGCCCAGGCATGCTTTCAACAAGGCATAAGGTTTGCTTAGAGCTTGAAACATATTTTGTGTGCACTCATATTTTAAATGTTTTTTCTTCATGGTTTTTTTTGTCTCCATGTCTGTTCATTACTTTCCTCCCTCTCTCTACAAACATTTTAGTAGAGAGATGTCGCCTGCTTTGTATGCTTTGATTTTTTGTTTTTAAATTCCTTCCCAACATATGGTTTTGCTCAGTGGCTTATCAAGCACATGAGTTTCTTTTTTCTTCCTCTGTATACAGAGATTACAATATTTCTTAGATTTGGGATATTTGTAAGCAGAAAACAGAGTTAAAATTGTACTCTACTGGTACATGAGGACGTGACTATATCATTCCAATCTCAGCATGGTGTGCTGTTTCTCTAGCATAGTCATCTCAGCATGCTGGGTTCTGCTCTGCAATTGCTGATTTTTTTTGAAGTCTTTATTGCACCTTTTTTCATTTTCTACCTTACCTCACTTTTTCTTTTAATGCAGATAATTTTCTTTGCCTCACTTCTCCAAAGACATCTTCATCGGGTTGGATAAAACATCTTTCCAAGCTTTGGATGTTTTATGGGTTCATTGTCCTGTCTTCTAGCTTAGTTGACTTTTCCTCTGTCACCTGTCTCAGAACATGCTCTTTGTGCTCTGCTGTACAGAAACTACATTTCTCAATGTAAAATAAATATTCCAGCTGTATCCTGTTTGCTATTCCTTTGCCTTTTATTTATTTAAATAGCTATTTAAGTTATTAATAAAATTTGCACTCTTTTGCCATTAGGGATTCCATTTTTTGGTGTTTTCATTTTTTAGCTGAAAGCACTTTTGCCTGAATGTTGACAATGCCAAGCCAGCGAGTGCAGTGTGTGGGATGGTGTGAAAACTGACCAGTTATTGTCTTAGTTTTTCTCAAACTCTGCTGCAGATAAAATGACAAATAGATATAACAGGAATTTTTCCAGTTGTTATTGTTAGAACAAAATTTGCCAGGACACTACTTCCTTGGGGGTCACTTGATTGTGGGAGCATGGCTGAGAGAGCAGTTACATCCTTGATGTAACCAGATTTTTCACTTTAAAGCCTGAAGTCTTTTCCTAGTTTGATGCTGAAGCCTTCTTATCTTTATTTAAATATGTTCGTTCATTAACTTATATATTTGAGACAGATTTAAAGAGGCAGCATCAAAAACCTTAAATTCTTTTTTTCACCCAAAAACAATCCTTGAAATGTCTTGCAAAAACGTTTTCCCTCTTTCACACCTCAGTTATTCAGCAAAGATGTTGCTTGCTAATGTTTTCGGGTTTTTACAATATATTTTTCTTGAGTGGAATGATAGGATTGGAAGTTCATCAGGGAGGTTTCAGTTGCTTTCCACTTGTGCGTAGTTCAGACTTGTAAGTTTGAATTGCAGACTCATGAGAAACATTTCAGAACTGGAGTACGAAAATTCTCATGATTATACTGTTAATGAAATGATTCTGCTGCAAAGTGAAACATCATGGATTTCAGGTTTCAGCTGATTTGTCAGTGTCTAATTAAGGATGAAGTATTAAATACTGACATCTTGTGCTTTTTTTGTATTGTTATTTGCAACTAGGGAGTTTATTGCCTTATTTTAACTTTATTTACATCACAGTGAAAGTTTTTTTCCGGTTCACATGATAGTGAAAACTAGATTGATTTCTGGTGATGCTGTAACTCTACATATTGCTAAAGTTCCTAATTCACCAGAGCTAAATAAATTCATAATATCATAGCTGAATTGTAGTTTTTAACTTGCAGAATAATGTAAATGTCTCATTCAGCTTCAAGATTATTTAGCAGTGCAGTCTAAACTAGATTTTCTCCCCTCCTCAAAACTTGTTTTCCAAATAAGGGTTGCAAATGGATGCATTCACTTCCTAGCTTGCCATCCTTGGATAACTTCAGCATATCCCAGTTTTCTAGCCTATGACATATCCTAATGTTGCTAGCTGTGGGGAGAAGCCCAAATACAGGATATATATCAGCAATCAGAGATAGTTCAAGTAATAAAGTTCAGTAACTTAATACTCCTCAACTGGCATACAGTAATTGACTCTGTGTGAAGGGTAACCAAATAGAATGGGATATATAAAAGTTACCCAAATGTAATGGGATGAGCATTTGTAAAATGAATGAGGCTAGTAACTTCACAAATGCAAGAGTTAAGGGGAATGTGGTCAACTGTCACCTGTCAGCTGTGTAAAAAAAAAAACTTGTCAGCCAAAGTAAAATACACTACAGCAGCTCCAGCTTCTTAAGCTGTTGTGTTTTGGTACATTGTTTTAGTGGAGTTTTTTGTCCACTCAATTCCTTGCAATACTGGTGTTTCTTAAGTAAACTAAAAAGCAAAATCCATTGTAGGAATCTGTCAATTTTTAACATAGTGATTTTAAACATCAATATTAAAATTTTGCCTTTTGTGTCAGTCATACATGATCAGCTCTGCACTGAAGGATGACAGATTGCTGGACAGAGTACTGGAAATGGGCAGTGCAATGTAGATCCGCAGGTAGCTGCATGCAGAATTCCTGGCTGGTCCTGCTGCATTGATCTTCAGGGAGCTGTTGTGGTTCCCCACTGGAGTGTGGTTCAGCACTTGGTTGTGGTATTCTACCTGCCATGTCTGGCTGTTTCTGTGCCTGAGGCTTCTTCCCAGGAGTGCAAGGCTGGCTCCAGGCACTGCTGAGCATGAGCTTTGCTGGCTCTGCACAGAGCCAGAACTCCCTGCTCAGCTGCTGGGGCTCCTGCAGAGCCAGACTCTGCTTCTGGAGCAGATGGACACACAGCCCACGGGGAATCAAGTGCTCACTGTTCACTTGGGAAGTGCTTTCTCTGCTTTACTAGGTGGGTTAGTTGTTTTGGAACTATAATACTGTAAATTTCTGTCTTAGTCAGAGAGGAGATAGTTCTGTGATGATGGTAAGCCTAAGTTCACACGATTCATTTTTGAATAGCAACTATAAACACTTTGCCAGAGAAAGTGAAATTTTAGTTGCTCTAGGGTTTTGATATTTTTTTCCATATATATGTGACATTATCATGATGAGGGTTGTTATTATTGGTTAATTGGTTAATAACTGGTTATTATTACCAGTTATTACTGGTGTAGCATCAGAGCTGTGAAACGTGCCCTGGCTTTACTGAGCTGGCTGTGGGAGTTTGGGTTGGGGAGGAAGCTGGAAGAAGTTGCTCACCACACAAGGATGTCTTGCAGACCAGCTCACTGCACAGCTTTGTCTTTGCAGTATCCAGTGCCTGCAGGGGAAGAGGATTCTTGTGGAAGCTGTTAGGCAGCTTGTGGAAAAGAATCAGAGTAATTTCCTGTAGAGGAATAGTCTGGGATCAGGAGGTCAGGGGTGCAGTTAGGCTATTGAGAAGAACATGGACAATTTGAGAACAAAAGATAGTCAAAAGCCATTGTGGAACATTTCTTTCACTCTGCAGAGCAACTTTTACTAAATGTGCTGTCACAACATGGCTGTGGCTGTTCTGTTTCAACATGAATTGTCCTCTCTGTTTGCTGTTTTTGAGCAAGATGTTCATCCTTCCTTTTCATTTTCACCAAATGTGAGTCTTGTTTTCTTGCAAAGTAAAACTTGGCAATTTAAAGGTATAAAAATGTAATGATTCCAGTAACACAAGTATATTTTCCTATCAAAAATAACAGTTCAGCCCATCAGATTTCCTAGGAAAGTAGTATGGGCTGAGTCAGACCTGGTGGTAGTAGCATACTAGCATCTGTCCTGTTGTTACTTAAGCTGGCTGTGGTGCAATTGCATCCTCTCTACTGGCAGATGAGGTTCCACCACACCTGAAATAGTTTGCAAAGCAAAATGGCACTCATAAAACAAATCTTTCACACACTGTACAGAAAACTAAAGCAAGACTTAGCACTTCTAGGAATATAGCTGCAGTTCTTCCATTTCTGTTCCAGTTTGTGTCTTACAGCTGTTCCCCACAACAGGATTCTTAGCCAGTTCTTCCTATGGTACAACAGCTGTTGCTTAGAGTAGCTATTTAATTACTGGAAATTAGAAACAGAGGTAAAATGTTTCTCTCTATGTTACTGAACTGTCTGTTGTGTGACCAGTTTCTTTATTAACTCTTATTTAACTGTTTTCTCTGTCTAATCTGTCTTCATTCTGCCTCTTTTTTCCCTTCTAACCTGCTTGCTGCCTGTACAGATCAACTCTACCAGCAACTTGAGCAAAACAGTCGCCTAACTAATGAACTAAAACTGGCATTGAATGAGGATTAAACTTTAGTGTGACTATATTGTTAACTTGTTTCAAAACACCTTCTTTCAAATTTCCTTTAAGAATGCATCAGCAAATGTAGAAATAAGCAAGAAACTTAGAAATTGGGTTGGTTGGGGGGTTTTTATTGAGTTGTTGATCGTGTGGTAAATTAATGAAAGAAATTCTCAGTTTCTCTTGGGAAAATATGGAAATGCTTCTTCTGGATGAGGCTTTTCATTATGTCTGCACACCTATTTTGTAGGAGCACTAAGCTCTTTGGCTGTACAGTAGCTTCTTTCCACTTAAGTAGAGAGGTACAGCATTTCGCTAACAGTATCCAAAAAGTAACAGGCTGCCTTGCAGAAAGGCATTCAGTTTATCCGACAACTGGAAATGGCCCTAAGATTTTTACCACAGTGAGATAAAAATATTCACTAGGATTCATATTTCTGTATTTCAAAACCACCTTAAAGGATACTTACAGCTGTTTTGTCTGGAAACTTTGATGTGGTAGTTTTGCCTTACTGTGAATTAGGCTTGTATTTGACATTTAAAAAAAAGAGAATGGGAACTCCAGCTGACAATACCCGATCAATTTAAAGGTATGCTTGCATAGTATGAAGTTACTATTACTGGATCCCGGTAGGATGCACCACCAGAACATTATGCTTATTTATTGTATCAATTATGTGTGTTAAGTGATTGTCTTATAAAAGTGTGCATGCAACATAAGCCTACTAACTTTGAGTTTATTTATTTTCTAGAAGAAATAAATTTCTTAAAGGTCACTTCACTGAAAATTATAATAGCTCTAACTTTTTTGTTCTTTGTGTTTTTGAATTCTATGAAACTTTTAATTGTGTATCTGCAAAGAACTTATTTTATTTATTGCCAACTTTAAAAAAAAAAAAAGCAAAAAAAAGCCACTTATTATCTCACATTCCTATAAGCAAAGAGCTTCCAGAACATTATGACTCTGTTGGCAGTGCATTTTCTTAACAAATGCAGCTGTAAACAGTTCTAAACTTGCATTACTTGCTGTTTGCTTTATTAATTTGGAATTCTCTCTAGTTGTATTATCTGGAAACATTGGTGTTTATGAGCATGCACACTTCTTAACTTTCTAAACCCTCTGAGAGAAATTATGATTGCATGCCTTCATGTTCTGGGAATCAATGCCTCCAAAGAACTGCTATTCATGTTTTAATTTTCTAATCCCACAACAGAGAAAGTGGCACATGCCAAAGAAGAAAACCTTAGTATGCATCAGATGCTGGATCAAACTTTACTGGAGTTAAACAACATGTGAAAACCTTCTTAGTGGCAACCACACTATTTGTTTTATTAGTTTTACACCTGCTTGCCGTGAAGCCCCATAAACATGTCTTTATTTTAGTTTCACCACAGTCACAAGAACATCTGCTAAATTATCAAGTAGGGGTCAGGGAAACACCAAAATGGGCAAGCCATATGTGGGTTAAGCGACATTACATTATGGTTTAAACGTGCCATTTCCTAACAAAAATGTTACCTACACTTTGTAGAGAGTTCAGCAATTCGGTATGCTTAGTCTTTGAAGAATCCTGGCTGTGGTAGAAAGTGTCCCACCTCAAGTGCCAACTACAGTTTTTACACAAGAAGAATGATTCATGTTCAAGAGAGATCAGGTGGAAATGGTGCTATTTTGAACAAAAGGTTCTATTTGAAGTCTTTTGTTTGATATCGGATAAGTCAGGAGTTGTCCAGCACAGTAATTTATTTTTATCAGAATTTTACTGGTCTGTGAGAATTTGGACTTTCTGTGCCTTCTGATTCAGTAAAATGAAGATATGTAAGCAATGGAGACAAGTGAAGGCTCCTGAAGGTTTTAAATTGTATTCTTGCAACTCAATACAGAAGTGTAGGTCAGCATTTCACCTTGAGTATTCATTCAATTGTATTTTTCATGTTGAAATGAAAGATTCAATAAATTCAGGACAAAACATTAATTTGGAAAAGATTGTTTTAAAAATGTATTTTATTTGTGGGGATTTGGGGTAGGGGAGGAATTTTTAAACTAATACTCGCCTCACTTTTTTCACACTTTCTTTGAGCAATCTTAAAAAGTATACCTGTATGTAAACATTGTATAATGATATGAAATAAAATGCACATTTTAGGACATTTTTTAAATTTTGTTCTCCTGTGGTTTGTTTTTCATTACATCAGTTTCCTGTGCATCCCTGTGTAAACTCTGCATGTGTGCAGTGTCTCTCATTCTGTGAAACACTCTTAACACACTGGCTCTCAGCCTTTTCTGTGTTGTTAGGCCAATGTATAGAAATTTTGTAGCTTGGACAGATGTGGATCTATAGCTGCTCAGAGGGGCCCTTTGAGGGCCATATTGCAGAAGCCTGTCCCTGTCACTTGACTGCATGCCCAGGTGGGTGCAGAATGCAATTATCCCCTAGCAGATGATAGAGCTTTCCAGAATTACTCATCATTGACCAAAATGTTTTTGGTAAGACTATTGCAGAACTCCCACAGACCTCTTTGGGAAATAAGTCCTGAAGCCCATGGTCTTGGAAACACTACCTCTATTTGTATATCTTACCTGGTAATATGTGTTAATTTACTTCAATACAATGATAAACCTTCGAAAATCATGTGTCATGTTCATAAGAGATACTTTTGCTCAACGTTTCACTACTGGTTGCTAATTTCTACATATATAGGTGTCTTTCTTTGAATTGTGAGGTCTGTCAATGGGCAACTTCAGGACTTCAGAAATAATTTTTATTCTTTCTTTTTCTGTAGTATATTGCTGAAAGGTGATGCTGTCCATCTGTCTAGCAGCAAGGAGCTTGATAAGAGACAGGTACAGATAACGTTCCAGATCACCAAAGAACTTCCATTAGTGGACCCTTAGCAAGCAACTGAAAACAGATGACTTAATCAGCCACTGGTGTAAGCTGGTGAAAGAGTAAAGTAATACATGATTATTTCAGGTTAAGTGGGAGTCAGAGAGGGAAGAGGTACTGGTACGAGCCTGCCTTTTTTTGATTGTATTTTAAAGGGAGGAACTTGGTAACATTACAAGCTTTTGTGTGATTTTTTGGCTGCCGCCAAGTCATCCTAAATGGAAGGCATGAAATCCCTGGCTTCATGTTTCTCTTGTGTTTTTGGGGAGCAAAATACATGTTACAAGGCTCCTGCAAGGCCTTAGCTTGTACTGGAGACTGACAGATAAAATTCCAACCACATTGTGCAGAGGTAAATTACTCTAATCTCTTGCTCCTTCCTTGCTTAGCACAAAGATGAAGTATCAGGTAGTTGAACTCTAAGAGTTCAAGTCCCCATGCATGTGTGGCTTCCACTGATGCTGTTGGAGTCAGGAGGGCTTCCCATAACAAAGTACTGTGCTGGGAATTGTTTGTAGACTAGGCCCCAAGGCCACCCAGAGAATTGGAGTCTGTGCAGGAGTAGAAGAGAGGAGCTCTTGGCCCTGGGCCACGAGTCTTACACAGCTGAGTGTGCTGCCAGCTCCACTGGATTGCTGTTACGGTCTCGTGGTATGTGCTTGAGTCCTAAACAATGTGTCTGAGTGAGGTCAGATCCTTTGCTTGCTGCTTAAAATTGCTTTTCAGGAGACCACAAACTGCTTTGTGGTTTAGGGAATCTGAGTTCAACTCTTACTGTGTCATGGTAAGAGGAGGCTGTGGTCTTCATGTCTCTTAATGGTATCATGTCACCACTAATAGGGCAAGCATGTGCAAGCAAGGAGATAAGAATTAATCAGAAAAAAATCCGTTTTCAGAGTAGACTTCTCCAAAGTGCATTGTTGCAGATGAATCTATAAAACTTCATAATAGGTAAATAAAAGCTTTCCAGTTTCAAGAAGAGCTGAATGGAACAGTGAACGTGATGATGATGAATTACACCAAGTGGCTTTTTTGCTGACTAGCAACAGACATATAAATACACATAAGGGCATATTTGCTGGAGCAGGAAAATTGTTTTTACCATATCTCATAAGCCACTACTCCTCATGGGTTCTTTAGATGCAGTGTCTAACCAGACTAAACTCAGTGAAGCTACAAAGCACTGGCTTGTAAAAATAAGTAAGTTGAGCCCTGATTTAACCCCATTCTAGCAAATTTGCAGCTACTTTGCTATGTTAACTAAAAATTTGTTAAATCACAGAACCCTGCATCATGCAGCATTCCTCAAGATGTATGTCCTGGTTTGGAGAGTTACCCTTTTTTCAATGCAAAAACACATTTGGCAGTTTGAAATATATCCTAATTATGCAGCCATGCTCTGTAATTGTCTGCTTTGGTTTTCGAGCTGATTTCTCTCAAGGACATGAGTAGTTCTGAGAGCACCAGAACTGGCAAAACCTGCCTTCTTGCAGATTGCTGTCTCATGGTTGGCTGTAAACTTGGGAATAGTTATTTTCCAGATATGGAGACATTTGTATTGTCTCCTGCTCCCTCTTGGGATTTCTCTGATATTAAATAATATACATGGCATGCTGCAGGGTGTGCTTTCCTTCCATCAGGACCCTCAGAGGCATGTTCTGTCTTAATGGTTCCTTATGTTCACAAAACTTGCAGAAATGTAATTTATCTTTTAGAGTTTTGTGTGGTCAGTCAGTTCAATCAAGAGTTATTGAATGCGGTGAGAGATAAGAAAGAAAAGTAACTTAGGTTGAGAAACAAGGCTAAAGCAGTAGGCTGCACCTATAGAACACTGCCTCTCAGCTGTAGCACCTGAGTGAGAAATCTGGATCTGTAAAGTATTATGTGTATTAAATGCTACTCAAAATCTGGGTTGTCAAGCTTCACTATACTGTTAATATCATAGGAATATCTATTACACTGGGCTGTCTACAGCTGCTATAATATTTGTTAGTGGCAGCAAAAGAAGAAAGTGATTAGCCAACTAAATTTTAAAACTGCGTAAGGAAATACTCTACATGACTCAGCACATAGAAAAATAGAGTACTTTTTTCCTCAGCTGTTCCTCTGGGTGGGCTTCTTTTAATAATAAAACAGGAACATCAGTGAAAGGTTAAGTGGGAATTGCAGCAAAAAGGTCAAAGCAGAGGAAACAAGGATAATGCTTTTTATCTTCGTGGAGGATTTTTTGAAAATGGACACAGGAATAGCTCTTTTAATAGAGGGAAACTGTGTAACTTACTGTCTTCAGTGTGTGTTGTGTTCTTTCCAAGGTACAGAGAATCTGTACAAGTTTGCATAATCTTCTCGGCTTCAGCTGCTAACCCGTCTAGTTTTCTGTAAGTCAGAGCCTTGCCAATTTGTAAGCTGCAGCTGAGAATTGCATAAGTGCAGGATACCCCTCAATGCCAGCAGCTTAGTGAGCAATCTAGATAGTCCAGATGGAAACAATGGGAAACAGAGACATATAAAAACCCCTCACTTCTTTCCATTTGTTATTTCCTGACTCATAATGCACCAAAATAAAAGGATATTACATAGTATTTTGGATTTGAGTATTGTGGACCTTAAGGATGCCACAGCACTGGCTTCTTCCCTTCTCTTTGCTGGTTTGAGGAGTAGCTGGATAAAGATTAAACAGCATCTTTTTCATTAAAAAAATAGAGCAAACACACACAAAAACCCCAAGTCCTGCAGACCCAGCTGCAACTGCCAGTACCACATGTCATAACACACTGTCATGCAGGGTTGTGAGAACATTTCTCTGTTCTTCAGAGCAAGAATATATGGATCGTGGGTATAAAGGGTTGATACATATTTGAGGCCATGGTCCAGCAAAGTATTTTGAATGCTTTCTTTTCCAGGGCCTGACCATGATCTTCTTGGGATTGTTCCTTTATTTGATGTAGTTTTCATTCTTTGCCCTGAGACGGAAAGAGAAATGTCGAGGAAGAATCCATGTGGTCTGTCGCAGCCAAAGCTCATGACAAATAGTGTTTCCTTGGCTAAAACCTGCAAAGTGCCACACCTAGTGATAGTTGGCTGTGCCACTGAGGAAAATTATGCAGGTCTGGTGTTTCTACAGTACATTTTGTGAAAGAATAATCAAGATGATGCAACTGCAAAGCTCTGGTAAGTAGTTTTAACTTAACTGTGACACATTGGTATTGATACTAACATGGAGATCTGTGTGAGTTTCTAGTTTAAAAATAGAGCATTTCTTTGCAGGCCCAACCAATAGTTTATGTTTTTCTTGACAAGAATATTAGTTGGAGAAATAGCCTGGGAAAATGCTTCACAATCTTTCCTGGATTATGTTTTTTTGCAGCCAGCAAGGATGAGCCTGCCAGACTTAATCTGGATTGCTGTGCTACTTCCTTATTTTTTATTGTACAGATGTAGACTATGAAATAGGATAAAAAGGTGATGTAATTTCTGCACGCTGTCCAGAAAAAAAAAATCTGGAAGATGAATTAGGTGAGAAAATAGGAAGGGAAACAATGCACATGGGGGCTAAAGGCCAGTTGGGAGAGTATAGAGAACATGAAGGTGATCTACAGAGGGATGAATCCTCCCCTCTAAATGCTGCTGTGTTGTTATGCTTTGTCCTGCTCCTACAGCCTCCACTTGTCTGTGCAGCCACCACATTCCTTTGCCACAGGGGAAGATGTTTGGCAAGGTCTAGGTAACAGGAAATTCTTTGTCACCCTCGTCTGGGTTTAAAGTATGCAGGAACATTTTCTGTAAAAATCCTTTCAGTGGTTCTTGCCACACTGGAAGAATCTGGGTAACATTTCTCTATGCTAGGATTTCATTATCAATTATCTTAACCAGGAAATTACAACACTTCAAAAAATAAAAATGCAAACCCGCCATTTTTTGCTGCTTGTCAGCAGGTAGCAAACATGTAGCACATGTGTGTGTGCTTTTATTACATTCACATGCTGCTATATCTGAGTGCAAGGCATTTCCAGGAAATCAACAACTGCTGGGAAGGATTTTGGAGACAAGAGACAGCCCAACTAACGACCCAAACTGGCTGTTAGTCCATGGGAGGTGCTCAGTGCTGAGACTTACTGTCATAAATTGGAATGAAAAGCACGTGAACTTACGTGTCTGTGTGCAGGAGATACAGACATTATTGCCATTTTGAGCAATTAAGTTATTGATTCCTCCCTCTGCTTCTCCATCAGTGTATGTGCTGCAGTAGGAACACTACAACTGGCAAAAGGACTGACAGGAAGTGTTTACTCTGGATCCATTATATTTGTGAATCACAAGCTATTAACAGTTTTGATTTAATTAAAAATTATAAAATCCAAGTTTAAACTGAGTGTAGATTGTGTAGAGATTTGTGCTATTTCAGCTAAGTTCTTTTAAAGGTCATTTTACCAAACCACTCAGGTGCATACACAGCTTTGGCCGCACACACATGCAGCTAAGGCCTACCTGTTTGACTAAGCCTTAGTCAAACAAACAGTTCCATTAGAGCAAAGTCTCAGTGTTGCAGAATTGAGCTTTAATAGCCATTGCACAATGAAAAGTTCTCTCTTGTGTCAAAGCTGCTGGGTCTTTAGCTGCTGTGACATTTGGTATGTAGGTTTAAAAACCAAACAGCTATCCACAGTGAGCACTGCAATGTTATATTTCAATTTCTACAGAAAAAGCTGGTGTTCAGAGGTGCTGAGCAGTTCTTTTTGATCTGAGTAAGACACCTGCATACTGTATTAAAAGTATGAGATGGCAGAAATCCCTTTTTAAACTACTTTAAACCCAGAAAGCCCTGAAATCTGTTTTCCCAGTTCCTCTTTTGCCCATGTCTGTTTTGCCTGTGAATCAATAATGAAGACATTACTCTCTAACACAAATTGTGTCACGATCAGTTACAGATGTATTTCTCAGATAACATGGGGATTTAGCTTTGCTTCTATTTTATTTTGCTGGTTGAGAGTTTACAAGAACACAACAGCCCACATAAAAAATGCTTTTTACTCACACCTGTTGTTTAAATTTGCCAGGCACTAAGTCGAGTAGGAACTTGTTAGCTTTCATTACAGCACTTGGAAAAAATGTTGTCATCCACTAAGCAGAGCACAACCACCCCTCCAGCACCAGCACGGCTTGAGCTTGATTCTCCTCTGATGGATGCGTCCTTATCTTGCTTACCTTCACACTGCAGATTGCTCTTATTGGCAAAGAAAGGATGAAAGGAACCCAAGCTGAGTGGCAGACATTGAGATGAATGTGCAGGTAGTAAAACCGTTCTACTGAGTAATGTTAATCACACCAAGGCATAACTGTAAGTTAAGTGTGTGATGTACATTGCTATACACAGAAAGTACAAGTAGCATCTAAAACAAGGAAATGGTCCTGGTTTCATTCAAGGTAAAAGAAATAAATGATAATATTTCCAATTCAAGCAGTTGAAGAGTTATTCCAAGTCACAAGTGAGATGAACTGTCTTACACTTAGGGCTTATTATGCCTTATCATCCCAGGCAGTTGTCTTCCCTCAGTAGCAAAGTTTTAAAATTTTTTTTAGTTGTTTCCCATAGCCCTGCTTGCAAAGGTTCAAAAGAAATACCTACTTTAGTTTTTGCAAATATCCTATTGCGGTATAAATCTGTGCAAATGTCATTAACTTGATTTATCCTGTGTGGAAAGGGAATAAAGTAAAATCCCTGCTTATTGATTTGTGTAGCATATAGTAATTAGACATCTTTAGAGGGGCTCTTTTGAAATATATCTGAGTTTGGGAAGAAAAATACAAAGCAAAGGAATGGACTCACTCCCATAAGAATATGCAAGCCTGGTGCCAAATGCCTCCACCCAAATACCTGAGACATTACTGATTTGTTAAGAGTCCTTTTCCTGTTTTTTACTAGCCTGCGCAGTTTCTCAAGCTAGCTGTACTCTGTTCCCACAAAGAGAAATTTTAGTGGCACAGAACATGTCTGCAAAGCAAAATGAAGGTGTAGTTGCAGCACAGGTAGGTGAAAGCATATGAGAATGGATGGTCTGAGCAGTAAATGTGGGAAAATGGGCTGGCAACCAGCCTGTATGTATAGCTGGGTGAGTATTTGGCATAAACTGCAGAGAAGCTTTTTGCTTATGGCAGTAGATATCAGTAAAACCACATGCTGGGGCTTCAAATAATGTTGAATGTCTTGGAAAAATTGCTAGACTGGGTACTGAGCAGGATCCAGAGTCTTCTCTCTACATTAACAGATAACTATAGTAAATGCAAATCAGGACTATATTCTTCACACAGGGTATGCCTGAAGATTGGCACAGAAAATCTGGAACCACATTTTTCCTCCTGCTGTATCTGTCCAAGCAGATGTACCTGTTGTCTTTCTTCCTGACTTGTAGACACCTGCTGTGGAGGTGGCACCTGGTGCTGGCGCTTCAGGATGGCTGAATGCAGTTGCCTGGCCCACTTCTCTCACCAGTAAGTGTCAGGCTGTCAGAGTCCTCACAGCCACATCTTTGACTCACAGGCTCTGGGACATGTTCATTTCATTAAGCTTTGTGTTTTGGGGAGAAAGGGTGGAAAGAGAAGTAGTTATCACCCAATTGTGAGAAGCTCTTCCTACAGCAAGCCAGAAAGCTTTCACAAGTGCCTGCACATGTAATTTTATCTTTGGGCATATGAACCTCACAATACCATGTGGTTAATATGTTTAATCTTTCAGGTGTTTTACGCCTTCCATGGCTTGTTACTTTGTTTTGAAACAACATACTTGAGTCTGAAAAGATACAACTGACAAAGTCAAACTCACTGATGCTGTGTGGTGCCTCTGGCGCTCTGAACAGTGGCGATGCATGCCATCATTTTCCATGATGTCTTGTACCTCTGCCCAGTAAGTGGGAGAAAAGGTGGAGAGGGTAAAAAGGTTACACACAGCAACTGAATTCTAATGATAAATGTGAATACATTCTCAGGCACAAATTGTTCAGTCCTCTCTGTGCTGTTTTCTACCAGAAGAGATTGTTACCTGGAGAATAACTTCAGGAAAAGCAGAAAAAAAATCGGCATGTTTTCTTTTCTTTGGAGGGAGAGTGTGTGTGTGGTGGTTTTCTCTTTTTTACACTGATGTATTTCATAAATGTTCCTTCACTGCATATTTTCAGTTGGTGAAAATTATTTTTCCTCTGAGTCTGAAAAAGTTTCAAGTAGACCCTGAATTAAAACTATGAGGAAATCACCACTGCAAAACTTGAATTTTAAAACTAATGTTTTTGGAAAGAAGAAAAATAAATGTGTGTGCCCTTTGGCTGATCTGTAACCACAGCATGCTCTTTTCAGCATCCCTTTTCTTAACATGCAAAGTATTTTCCAAACTCCCAAACTGTGTTTTTAGGAACTGAGTCAGACTGCATGCAACTTCTGAAACTAGGGCAATAACAATGTGGCGCTATGAAACTTTCATTTTCTATTTTATTGAAAGTATATAGTGCCCAAGTCATGCATTCTGAGTACACAGGAAAATGGAGTAAATTAAGCAGAGCTGATGATAAACATGTTGATCTCACTATCTGAAGACCCACTGCTTTTAATCCTACTCTTTCTCTTGGTCCAGATATCTTACATGCTCAAGGATTTGCTCCTGACTAATGTTTCTCAGCTGAGCTGTTAGGGAATTCACCGACCTATGACCTTAGTTTGGAAAAAACCAAACCAACCCGGGGTTGGTTTGTTTTTTCCCAAAAACAAGACAACTCGGGGAAGATTTAAATTTTTAACTCAAGCTGTGAGTATGCCCTTAATTCTGTATTTAGGGGGATCATGGCTGGGTTTATGGCTGGGTCTGAATGTTATTGGTGCACATTGGTAGGGCAGCACTGTTACTGCAGTGGTATATACACTGAGATCTTACCTTACTTGATAAATAATAATACTCTGAGAACTGCTATGCTGACCAAGACCAAGCCAAAAAATGTATGTGGGTGAGGAGACTGTAATAACTGAGTTCAGTAACTCTGTGACAACCAAGAAAGCTTCCACAGCAGTGGAACTGCTCCTTTTGCTAGCAGCTGGTTAAACGGGTGAGGGTTTTCACTGCCATCTACTGTACAAATGCTTCAAGCCAGAGGGAAATAAAAATTCTGTCTCTTGGTTCTCAAATAAATGAAATTGCTTCTGAAAAGAGAGAGAAAGCAGAGCTTGATTTCTCTCTACATCTAATATTCCCTTTATTTATCTTCTTTTCTAATTCAGAAAGAACTTGGGTCTTTTATTTCCTTCCTGTGCTGAGAGTAGAAACATCAGGTTTGATCAAGGTAATTGTTATCCCTTCACTCTTTGCATTTTCCATCAACATAAATATACCACATATCTATGTATACATAGGTAATATTTTTTAATTGCTGTTTTCCTATTTTTCTTCATTTTATCTAGTATAAATATAAATTATAGTCCTTTTTGACAACTTTAGCTCATCTGTTAATTATTTTCCATCAGATTCAACACTTTTAGATCCAGAAATCTTTGCAAAAGTTAATCTTTAATTATTGGAATCCAGTTGGAATAATGGGAATCCATTGGATTAATGGACCATTTCATTGTTTCACAATAAATCCAAAAAAGAAAACAAAGGAGCTTCCTTACATTACTACTTTCTTCATTTTTAAAAGCCCTTTCCTACACATTTATCCTACAAGCTTCACTCCGGGTTTGTGGCAGTTACAAATGGTATTTAATAATATGAAAGAGCAGATGGGCTCATGATTTCAGGTCTGACCAGCCCTTTATCAAGGGAATACTAATACTAATAATTTGTTTTCTATCTTTCAAACCTTACATGTTTTTTGTTAAAAACATTACCCATTTTTTCAATGGAAGGGTTACATTTAGGGGCATGTCACTGCAGAGTTTGTCAGTGAACTAGAAAAGGAAATGAGATGATCATAGCAAAAAATAATGTGATCAAAGTCCAGACCTAGAAGCAGGAACAGCCATAATAAGATCTGTTAAACATTGCTGAGATATCAGAATCCACAAAAGCATCAGCAGAAATGGAGGACTGACGGAAGTGCTGAAGTTGTTTTCAAAATTCCTGATTTTTTTTTTTTTTTTTACCCCAAAAGTTATGTTTTAGGAAATGTTGATGAAGCCTCCCAATGTGCAAATGCCTGATGTTTCCACAAACTGGTGACCATCAGCAGCAGAGTGAGCATATTGTACCTTTTGCTGGTGGGCTGCACCACTGAAGAACAGCACAAAAGCTGCTGTCCACTTTCCTGTGGTTCCCCAGCTCACATCATCACAGTGTTATAAAAAAGCGGTGAATGCTGTAGCATACAACTGAAGAGCAGGATAACTGGGAAGATACATCAGCACTTTGTTTGAAGATCTTGTATTATTGAGCATTTGGTGTTTGTCTTAGAGACTCTAAAACCTTAAGGGATTCTTGATGGTGAGACTCCAGAACTGGGCCCAAGTGAAGGTGAGTGAGCTCAGCCTTGCCTTGCTGAGAGGCCCATTGTGTCACACCATTCTTTATCATCTGAATAAGGCATATCTCAACACAAATCCAGCAAGTATAGCCTGTCAGGGAAGCAGAGCAGGGGAAAATCAGCTGGTTTAGTGCTAAACCAACCATGTGGAGTTTTTTCCACCATGCCAGAGGAGTCTCCAGATTGACTTTTCTGGCTATGTTACATAAAGATGGATTACAGCTGAGACTGTGCCTATACTTCTGAGTCACTGATGGACAAGAATAGAAGAAAAACATTGTCCTTTTTGTTAAATTAGACTTGGATCAGCCTAGTGCTTGCTGTCCTTATTTTCTATTGCTACCAGTAGAAAAAGAGTAGAAAATCCTCAAAACATTGTAAGCCTGATACCTCCATTCAAAGCTAGCAAACCCAGCAGTTTAGAGGAAGATAAAATAGATAACAACAGGCCAAGTTGTGCTACTGGACTTAGCACAAAACTCTTTGTTAAGGCAATCAGAGAAAAATGACAAGCTCTGTTTCTGGCCCATTCAAATGTGTGATGTCAAAGAGTGTTTGTGCTGAGCAGGTTAATGTAAGAATGCAGAGAATCCTGCTGCAAAATGCTTCCAGAGACAGTTTAACACAGTGAAAATGAGTTACAAGAAAGTAAATACATCATCTTCTATCAGTTGGGTATGAAGTTGTACTGTGATAAGCAATGGAGTTTTATTGAGAAAATACTAATGAGCAATAAATGCCTGCAGTGAAACGGGTAGCATCTGGTCTGCATTTGACTTCTCACATGAAAGCTATTTGGCCTGACTTTCTGCCAAATCCTGCAATTTTTGAGATCATCAGACATGAAGAAGATTGAAATCTCTAGGTTAGCATCCCAAAAAAGTAAGCCATACTTGTAAGCAGAAGTGGGGAGTCTGTCCTTTTAGAACTCTGCATATGCCAGCTGTGCCATCCACACTCTTCTAGGCTGAAACCTGACACTACAGCCAGTGCTGGAAGATTCAGCTGTTGTAAGTAATTCCTGACAAACCTAGCTCAAATATGCTCATCTTGCAGTTAAAAGGTTTTATCTGGATGTTAGCCTAGCTTGCTGTACTTCTGCCTGGCATACGTTTAGCAGCAGCCTTTTTTCATTTGATTCTGCAAACATTTGCTGGGGAGTGTAGAGTTAAGAAATTACTTTGTAGCTTGAAGTGTTCTTCACCTTCTCTATCTTTTTCTTATGTATCAGTGCAATGCAAGTGTTGGTTAAAACCATGTTATTTTGTCAGAGCCACAGTGGTGCTGTAGGAGTTTCAACCTCACCTTCATCAGGAGGAAGAGTGAGTGGTGCTGAGCCTGCTGGGGGTTCTGGGCATTCCAGCTACCCAGCAGAGAGGACTTGTGCTTTAAAAACCTTTATTTTCAAGTAGTAAGACTTTGGTGAGGATTCACAGGGATTTGGCTCATTTTGCCAAATATGACCTGTAACTGCACGTGGACACAACTGTTGGCTTTTGGTGGTTAACTAAAGGAACCAGCTCTAAGTCCCCTGTACTTGGCACTGGTGAGACCACCTCTCAAGTGCTGTGTCCAGTTCTGTGCCCTTCACGACAAGAAGGACACTGAGGTGTGCAGTGGGTCCAGAGGACAATGGAGATGGGGAAAGGGCTGGAGCACAAGTCTGATGAGATGAGGGAGCTGGGAGTGTTTAGCCTGGAGAAAAGGAGGTTCTGGGGAGATCTTACTGCCCTTTAGAACTCCCTACACCAGGGTGATGTAGCCAGATGGGGGTCAGGCTTTACTTCCACGCAACAAGTGACAGGATGAGAGGACGTAGTCTTAAGCTACGCCAGGGGAGGTTTAGGATGGGCACTAGGAGGAATTTCTTCACTGAAAGGGTGACATTGGAATGGGCTGACCAGGAAGGTGTTGTAGTCACAGACCCTGAAGCTGTTCAAGGAAAGACTGGACGTTGCACTTGGTGCCATAGTCTAGTTGATAAGGTGGTGTTCAGTCACAAGCTAGACTCGCTGACTCAGAGGTCTTTTCCAACCTAATTGCTTCTGTGATTCTATTCATCGCCCTGGCCGGCCAGTCATGCCGAGCCCCGGAGAGGCGGCCCGAATGTTGCGTGTCCCGCTCCGCGGAGCGAGCCCGTTTGCAGCCTGTGGTGAATGCGGGCTAGCTGCGCTGCCCTGCCGCAGCCCATTCCGCCGCTGCGGCCGTGCTGCTTCGTGAGGCGGCGGCGCTCGATGCGCTCGGGACTCGGCCCGGCGACGTGGTGCCTGTGGCCCGGCAGTGCCACGTCCGCCCCGGCCATGTCGGGCCTGGCGCGGGCCGTGCGGCGGGCGGCAACTCTCGGGCGGGTCCCCGCGCCCCGCAGAGGGGTCGGCGGGGCCGGAGCGCGGCCCTGGGGCTGGGGATTGGCGCTGGGGCTAGCTCTGGGGGTCCGGGCGGAGCCGGCGGGAAGCGAGTCTGAGAGCGGGCAGGAGGAGAAGCCGCCGCCGCCGTCGCCCCCGCGGGGCTTCGGCGCGGCCGTGGAGAGGAGCAGGGACCTGGTGCGGAGGATCAAGGTGCTGAGCGGGGGGACCGCTGGAGGCTGTCGGTGCTGGCGCGGCTTAGGCCAGTTTGATACCGGCGTCTGTGGAAATGTGGCACAGTATGGGGTATCTGAGAACAAGAGGGGGCCTTAAAGGCTGTAGGAAGGAGAGGCAAGAGCCATACGAGGAGCGGCCGAGGGCACTTTGTTCAGCCTGGAGGAGAGGAGACGGAGGGGAGACCTCACCACAGGCTGCAGCTTCCTCATGAGGGCAAGCGGAGGGGCAGGCACTGATCTCTGCTTTCTGTGACTATGGAATGCCAGGAAATTACGTCAGGAGGAGTTTAGGTGGATATTAGGAAAAGTTTTTTACTTAGAGAGTTGTCTAGTGGTCACGGCTCACAAGCCTGACAGAGCTCAAGGAGCATTTGGGTAACGCTCTCAGGCACAGGGTGGGATTCTTGGAGTTCTCCTGTGCAGGGTCAGGAGTTCGCCTCGATGATCTTTGTAGGTCCCTTCCAACTCAGGATATTCTGTGATTGTATTTTAAAAGCACGTTGTAGTTGCTTTGAAAATCCAGCTGAAGCTTCCTTGAAATCTTGCCTGCCAGTAGGTGATGCAGTTTGCCGGTTGCATATTAACTCTGTCATGTTTTGTTTCTTTTGCATGTCCTGTTCAGTAATTTAATTGAATTATTAAAGCAAAAATATTACATTGCTATTCTTGTTAGGTACGTTTTTCCCAATGGCTGAGTTAAAATGTCAGTTTTGCAAAAGCAATTTGTACCAGTTCAGCCAAACTGGTACTTAACAAAATTTCACCTGTAATTTGACAACAATATGCAGGTTTGTTTGTAGGGTTTTTGTAGCTTTTTCAGTTCAAGGGTTTGGGAGGAGGTGTTTTTTTAACTGTAAAGATCCTTCTAAATGTCTTCTGTCTGTTTTTTTGGCAGGATGAAGCAGGAATCCCAGGTATATTAGTTGGAGTTTCTGTAGATGGAAAGGAAGTCTGGTCAGAAGGTTAGTATGTGGGAGTAGTAGTTGTGCATATTGTCAAGAACTGATGAACATTTAAAAAATGAACAATTCAGACAAGCTAATCAGACTGGGATTTCATCTACTTGATGTCCCATCTCCGGACAGTAACCAGAAACGGATGCCTAGGGAGTATCGAATGACACCTCCCTTGGTAAACTTCAATCATTTCCAGGAATTGATAATTTGTTAACTTCCTGAATATGCTAGTATGTCTCAACAGTTAGATTGGAGAACCTTTCTTTCATTAATTTTTCAGATTAGCCTTTGAATGTACTCTGGGCATAGAGCTGTACAGTGGTCTGTAGCACTGTATGTAGGAGGTAACAAACTGTTCTCCCCACAGGAACTTCCTTAATAGTCAAAGGAATAACGGCTCACATTCGGTGACTTGTCTCCTGTTTGTGGGCTGAGGTGTAGTTTTACTGGGAAGGTACTGGGATTTAAGAGGTGTTATCCTTTCAGAAATTGCAATTGATTTTTCTGGTTACACAGTTTAGTTTAAAGTAGAGTCTGTTAGTACTTCTCATATCATGTAGACATTTGATGTTTAAAAGAACCTATCAAAATGTGTATCTGTTCTCAGAAACATTTTCATGAGTTTCAAAAAACCCAGTTCTGGGTTGTTTGGGTCTCCTCCTCCCTTCTTCATGGGGGGCAAAGTAGGAACAGGTGTAAGTTGCATGTATTCTGTGACTACAGTACTAAACTTGTTTTCTTGCTGACAGGAACAGTGTGAGGTTTGGAAGGTGTTTTCACTGGGGGGAACAGCATCTGCATTGACAAGCACCAGGCACTTGAGTAGCAACTATATAAAAGAAAGGGTCTTGGGCAAATGGCATGTCATCTGTTTTATTTCTTGTACTTTGTCAAGGTTTGGGGTTTTTTTCCTGAGCAGTTCATTGTTAGACTCCAGTTTTATATAGACAGAAGTGCGTTGCTTGCAGGTCTTTCTTGTACTGCAAACTGAAAATATGTCATTGCTGCATTTTCTTGGTTTTATGCTGCAATGTGACTTGCACTTTCTTCAAACCTGGCTCAAACTGGAAGACTAGTTTGGCAGCTTGATAATGCCTTATTAATTCCAGTTCTTGCTACCAGACTTGTGGGTTGGTTACATAGGAAAACACTGTTACACAGACTGTTAAGCTGTATTTTAATTGAAATCATGCTGAGTGATGTTGAAACATAGTAACACCTCGGTTTTGTGAAACCTTACAGCTTAGGTAATTGGTATGAATTTGTTAGTGATTTCTTCTTTCAGTTTCTGTATTGATAAAATAAGACCTTTTACTGCTTCAGCCATTAATTCAAAACAATAAAAGGAGTGTTTATGGCTGTTGGTCAGTTATTTTATGGTCTAGATTTTGCTCTCTTTGAGTTTTCTACACTGAATATTTGACCTCAGGAGTGTAAATTTTGGCTTAATCTTCAATCTCATTTATCATTATGTTTGTTGTAGTCTTAATTAGCAACTTGGGATGCCATTGGCTAATCCAATGGGCTCTGATTAACTGCTTCTACTACAGTAAAATGTTATTAACTGAATTGAAGCAGGGGCTGGGATAGTGCAATGCCTCATATCCCAGTTCAGCTGGGCGAAAAATATTTTAAAGGACCAGTAAATCTAATTCATTGCATATAAGTAATTCAGTATGTCTCTGTGCAAAGGACTTACCAGAGTCTTTTTATTTCCTTACAGGTTTGGGCTATGCTGATGTAGAGAACCGTGTGGTGTGTAAGCCAGAGACCATTATGCGCATCGCCAGTATCAGCAAGTGTCTTACAATGATGGCTGTTGCTAAATTGTGGGAAGAGGGGAAACTGGATTTAGATGCTCCAGTGCAGAAATACGTCCCTGAATTTCCAGAAAAAGTCTATGAGGGTGAAAAGGTATGTAACTGTTTATTGGTAAGAGTTTTTCAAAAACTTTTGTTCCTGTCACTACATAGCTATCTGCATACAGGTGCCTGATCCAGACCTATTCCTACAAAACACTCAGAATCATTTAGACAAGTACTGATGTTTCCCGCTCAAAAAACAATTTGGATCTTCACTTTTATATCAAGTGTGTAGTGTCCGCATATATACTTTTTTTATATACTGGGTTTAATATGTGATATTTAAAAGGTCTTACACCTTTGTCTGTTCTTTGTCATGGTGAATTCTACTTTTTTGGTGATTTAGTGTTCATCTTTTAATGAAGAGAGCTCACATTATCCTGTCTACCTAGGTCACTATTACCACAAGACTCTTAGTTTCACACTTGAGTGGGATTCGTCACTATGAAAAAGATATTACAAAAGTAAAAGAAGAAAAGGAAAAGGCAAACACAGCACTTAAGCTAACAAAATCTCATCAGGATAAAGAACAAAAAGAAAAAGAAGGTAAAAGGATTGAAAAAACTGATTATGTCAAACAGAAGAAAGGAGATGATGGTGAGACAAAAAGCCGAAATTCAAAGCCTGGCAGGAACGACAAGGAATTTGAACAGGAAGAGTATTATTTGAAGGAAAAATTTCAAAGTGTGATTGAATCACTGAAGATATTTAAAAATGATCCTTTATTCTTTAAACCAGGTGAGTTTCTATTAATGTAGACCAAAATATGCTCTTCTGGTGAGAGTTTTGTTTCAAATAATTTTACGTGTAATGATGATAGTAGAGTCCAGTGAAGAGTGTTTGTGTGGAGGTTTTGGTTTGTTCTGCTTCCCTCCCTTTTTTTTTCTTCACTTGCCCCATTAAAAACTCAACAGAGAAGTATTTGGTCTATCCTGCACAAACTATTTGGTCATGTAATATTTATGTATAAGACTTTTCTCCCAGGAGCATTAAGTAATGCAGTAAGTGCTCTGAAACATACCACTTAGTGGATTTATAAATGCTAAAGCAGAATATAATTCTGGTAACAAATTTGTATCTATGAAGTATTTTGTAAGCAGATACCGACTTGCTGTAGTCACATTCTGGGCCTTCTAGATAGGAACCAAAAGCAAAAAATTTTACTGAGGCATTAAATCAGACCTAAAAAAAATCTACAGAAAAAAACCCATAAAATCACAGAATTACTGAAGTAATTTATTGTTGGGATTATTTAAATTAAGTCTAGAGAGGACTTTGAGGAACTTCAGGTGTACGTTTTAAACAAGTTAGGTTAAGGTAAATTATATGCATTGCTGATAAACAGTAAATAATGTACATTTAAGGGAAGAAGGGTAGGAAGAGGGAGAAGTTAAACACTCACCATCTTGGAGAGCTCTAGGAACCACTTCAAATAAGAGATCTGTCTCAGCTATAGGCACTTTAGCTGTTGCTCAAGTGTAGATGTTTCATAGAAGGCATTAGCACATGGATGAGATTTTTTTTAAATGAAACATTGTTTTGTAAATAAATTCTATTGTCTTAAATCATGTTTGTGTTCATATAATATTTTGAGATATTCTAGAACTAGAAACACTGTGCTAAAAGTGATGAATATCCTTGAACAATGTGAGTACTGCTGTTGTCTTCCCTTCTCCAGGGTATGGACACACAAACAAGTCACAGTAGCTGAGCATCTTTTAAGCAGTAATTTGATGGCTTGTGTCAGCTTTCTAATTCCAGACATCCTTGTTAGACCTGGGGTGGTAAACCTCATGGAAAGAATGTTAAATGTCAGTGTTGACATCTTGGCATGAAACCTGACTGTGCATACAGATCCCTGGAAGATTTTAATGCTTTTCTCTTAGCAGGATCTGTGTCTGCTGCAGTACAGAATTTCCTAGGCCTAGGATCAACAATGGTTGATTATTCATTGCTATATATAGTTCTATTTGCACATATGATTCCATTTAAGCATCATGCAACTAACATGGGGTTTTTTCCCTTTCTCACTGTGTTTCTTCAAGGTAGTCAGTTCTTGTACTCAACATATGGCTTTACTCTCTTAAGTGCTGTTGTGGAGAGAGCTTCAGGACAAAAATTTACAGACTATATGCTGAAAATGTTTCATGATTTGGATATGCTGTCAACTGTCCTAGATGACAACGAAGCAATGATATATAACAGAGCAAGGTAAACAAGGGTGGAACTCTTAATTTTTCCACAACAATTGTCTCCCTTTCTATTTTAATTAGGACAGCTGAATTAAGAATGTGTGATTTTTTTTTCCCCAGACATTTGAATGAAGTGTTGTATGTTACCTCAACATTAATCATGTAGCTGGTTCCAATGCCATAGTATTGGTTCTGTAATTAGTATGTAAAATTACAGAATAAGAAATAAGTATTTCTTGTTCTAAGTGTGAATATGAGAGGTGAGGGGAGTAATAGGGGTGACTTCAAAGTTTGCATTTACTTTGGGTACACGTAAGCACATAAATGCAAATAAAATAAGGAGTAACTAGGAGATTATGTTGGAATATATAATTACCTTTGTTTGCTTAATATACTGGCATTTAAAGGGTTCAATGGAATTGTATCATAGTCTCACAGTAAACCAAGGTTTTCATAAATCAAATTGCAATATGAATCTTGACCAGAATTAAAATTCTGTTTAACGCCAATTGATTTTTAAAATTAATTTAACATAGAAAAAAACACCCCTCCGACTCCTACAAAAACAAAACAAAAGTCACCCACAAAACAAGAAGCCCAGAGAAATTTATGTAACTGGATAATCCATTTTAATATAGTGGATCAGGCTATGGTTTCTTGTCTTATTTTATTGACTTTCCTGCCTGGGCTCAGAAACTGATCATTGACTCCCCTGTTAAATTGTGGTGTGGGACAAGAATTCTGTTGAATGACAAAGCAGGTTATAGTAAGAGTCTCATGAAAATTACTTTTTGAAAGTTTGACTTCTAAAATGCTCTCAAGGAATGATGAACATGTTGAATCTGAGGTTTATACTATGTACAAGCGTATATCGAAAGTGTGTGCGCGTACAGCTTTACTGCTCTGTTCTAAGATGCTTTGTGCTGGTGTTTGTTTGCAAAATTTCAGAGGCTCTCTGGCTGTAGGCTCAGAGGCTCATCTGGATGATAGTGATGTTATCATAAAATATCAACCTTGTACAGTCAAGGTTTTTTAGAACATGTGTATGTTTATCCTTCTATAAACAGAAATATGGGAGGGATCAAAGAATTGGGAGAGATGCTGTTCTGGGAGTCTTTTTATAGGTACCAACTGTTAAGCAAAATTGAGATGCTGATGGGTTTGCTTCCAGAAATTGCAGCTTGGTGCCTCAAAATAGAATGTATTGATGTGTTGAGGTTTGTTTAATGGTTTGGTTATACTGTATTTATCTAATAGTAAAATGCTTAAAAATCCATGTTCTAGATCTTTTAGAGGTATAAGTTGCTGTCTTTGTAACATCTTTGTAACATCTTTTGTGATCAAAAAAGTCATTACGGGGCCAAGAAGATACTAAATCACTGTCAGTCTTGATGGTAGTCTTGCATTGGTGGACCATTCATCATTCTTCCTTTGTTACAACCTCCGACTTTCAGTGTTATAAGTTATTCAGAACTTTGCTAAAATGCTTTCCAATGCAAGTGCAATCTAGGTAGGGCTTTTCCTTTTCATAACTCTCCAAGTAGTACATGGACCTTATTTGATCTAAAGACCAAAGGTTGAAATTCCTTGGGTTATGTATTTATTCAACAAGTCCTTTTCATATGTTGTATGAAATCAATCAAGTCATGATTGGACTGTTTCTTTCAAAAGCATAATTTGTTCTGCACTTCTGTTGTATTGTTCCTGATAGTTCATTCTGCAGTTCTGGTTGGCAGTTTCTAATTTGTGTTATGCAACACTTTAATGCTCCTTCCTTTGTTGTAGAGTATGGCAACCGTAATTGGGCAGTGGGGGGAAATCAGCCATAAATGGAAACTACTGTCTGAGAGCAGTCACCTAAGCCTCAGTTGTAGAATTCCTTGTTCTTTAAAACACTTCATATCTAGTACAGGGATGTAAGAAAAAATCTGTGTTGGCTGATCTATTTATTTCTGTCACATCTCTTATTTGTATATTGTCTTTATTGTTAGTATATCCTAAGATTAAGCGGAAGGATTAGTACTTTTATTGAAGTTAACCTTCTAACCTAAGAAGTCACCTTAATTTTTTTCTGAATTACTTGTTGATTTTTCTGCAATAAATGTATTTTTAAAATATATTTTAAAAACCCTCTAAATGTTTGTGAGAACAAGCTAATACATGCTCACTTTCCTCTTTTAAGGTAGGGCAGCTTAAAATCATTGTGCATAGTATCTGAGAATGACAAGGTGAATTTTCTTGAATTTTAGGTGTTACGTTTACAACAAAAAGGGACGGCTGGTAAATGCACCATATGTGGACAACTCTTACAAGTGGGCTGGTGGTGGCTTTCTGTCATCAGTAGGTGACCTCCTGAAATTTGGAAATGCCTTGTTGTACAGTTATCAAGCCGGACAATTTAAAAATAGGAATGGCAAACTTCTTCCAGGGTACCTCAAGCCAGGCACAGTTGCAATGATGTGGACCCCAGTGCCAAAAACAGAAGTGACATGGGACAGGGATGGTAAATATGCCATGGCTTGGGCTGTGGTAGAGAAAAACCAACAGTACGGCTGCTGCAGACAGCAGAGACACTATGCATCTCATACCGGGGGGGCCGTGGGGGCCAGCAGTGTTCTCCTCATTCTGCCTGAAGAGCTGGACCCTGAAGATCTGAGTACTTGGCCAGTGGCACCCCCGAGAGGAGTAATTGTCACTATTATCTGTAATATGCAATCGGTTTCGCTAAACAGCACTGCCTTAAAAATTGCAAGGGAATTTGATAAAGAAAAACAGGCACAATATATAGACTAAAAGAGACGTATGTGACTAAACTCACTGTACTGAAGAGCAAAGGGAGAAGGGTGTAATTTGACTTCAAGTTCACTAAGAATACGGGAAGAAAAAGCATAAAAAAATTCACTTAATTAACCTCTGCTAGTGGTGCTAAACTTACGTCAACTGGAATTCATCTCTCAGGGAAGTTCCTAACTTACAGAAAATGAGAATGTAACAGTTAAAGTTGACTTTCTGTAGTACCTGTGTAAATTATCATTATATTAGCAGGTTATTTTTACCAATTAGTGAAACACTTGACCAGCTTTAAAAAAATAGCTTTTTTTTTTTTTGCACTAAGAAGTACAAATTATCTACCTTGAATATTAAACTTTTGAAAAATTTCATATCTTGATTTGAGCACACAAATAAGTTGCTTGTTATTCTCACAGTTTCAGTCTGCCAAAACTGTTCAGTATTACTTTTTAAAGAAAAATTGTGTCACCATTGCTTTTTGTTTTCACATAGCACTTCCCTTATTTGCTTAAAAAAACAAAACCCAAATCTTGAAGCTACCTCCAGAATGCAGATTTATACCAGAAGCAGGCTTTTGTCAGAGCTCGTGTATTAAGAATTAGAAAAGAATGAATCTAGAGCAATGTAAGTACAAATCTTTTTGTTATTTAGATGTTCTCGCATCCATTTTTATTGGACACAGACTGTGTGAAATTAGTTTACTGTGCAATAAAGGTGTTATTTCTAGAGTCAAAACCACCCAAATATCACAATATGGCAAGCTGTCAAATTGGTTTTGAGTGATATACATGCTAACTTGGTAGCCAGAAATGGCACTGTATTCTGTAGTGTAGATATTCCTTTATAAACAGGAACTGAAATAGCTCAATACAACTTACAGGCCATTCTTGAAGCCAGGAGTGTAAGTCTCTCCAACCGAACACAGCCATGGCAGCTGGAGCACAGCTCTAAGTGCTGCATCCAGGGGTACGGACTCTACCACCTCCCTGGGCAGCTCCTTCCAATGCCTAACCACCCTTTCTGTGAAGAAATTCTTCCTGTTGTCCAACCTGAAGCTCACATGGTGCAGCTTGAGGCCATGTCCTCTTGTCCTTTCACTTGTTCCCTGTGAGAAGAGGCCAACCTCCCACCGGCTCCAGCCTCCTGTCAGGGAGTTGTAGACAGTGATGAGGTCACCCCTGAGCCTCCTTTTCTCCAGGCTAAACACTCCCAGCTCCTTCAGCTTCTCCTCATCAGACTTTTGTTCCAAACCCTTTCCCCTGAGAAAGGCAGAATGTCCACTGCCTTTCTCTGGACATGCTCCAGCTTCTCAGTGCCTTCCTTGAAGTGAGTGGCCCAGAGCTGGACACGAGACTAGAGGTGTGAGATTTTCTAATCTTCAGTTTTACAATGGGAATAAAGTAACATCTGAAGTGTTCATTTTATATATTTCACAATGGCATGGAAGATCTCTGTTGTCTCAAAGATTTACCCCCACCTCACTTCCCCTGCAGTTACACTAGACAGTATTTCCAGGCTGAGACAAAATAGAAGTATCTTTCAGGATAGGTTTCAATACTTCCTTTCCTCCACTGCTTAGCAGCTCTGCTTCTCTGAATTTAGGGAGCAAGATGTCTTGGAGAGCACCTAGCAGAAGACAGCTCTACCCGCCTCTTTCCCAAACTAATGCTTTTAGTATTATCTTCATAGTTGTTACCTGCCCTGTGATTATACAGCAGCATGCTGTCTCTGTTCCCACTATGCCTATGGCAGTATTTATTACCCAAGGCCAAGAAACCACAAAATTTAGTATTTTGAGGGGTCAGTGTTTTACCTACATTTTTAATTGGAGCTAGTAAGACGAGTTTAGTATACTCTTCATAATTATAATTATTATTGTGCCTTAAAAATTGTTTGCTTTGGGTTTCTAGCCCACTCACCAAAATTTCACTTTTTTATTCATTAATAATGTTTTGTCTTTATCTCAAGAGTATCTAATCAGTGAAAACAACAGAGAGAATCCTTCTGAATGAACTTGCATTGGTCAGGCAATAAATTATCTCCTCTTCTTCTGAAATCTTTGATATTGTCTGACAGTTCCAGTAAGTACTGGGGTTCTTCCCGCCCCCCATCTTGAGCACCTACTAGCTGGGGAAACAGCAGAAGTCAGTGCTAGTTTTAGACAGGGAATGAGAATAAGAACTTCCGGTTTTGTGTTGAACACCTGAATAGAAACAGACCAAACAAAATGTTTTAAATAGAGAAAATCTGAAAAGTAACACCTATTTTAGGATTTTTAACATATGATACACCTGTTTTGCAAATGGTATTTCTTATTTTTGAAAACCCTTTTGCATACTTGAGAGAAAACAAGTTCCACTTGCTGACTGTTGTGTGTGGATTTAGACAAAGATTGAGAATGTAGAAGGTGTAGGTTTACTGTTATGCTTGTTTGCATATGACCAAACACTACCAAATGTAAATATTTGAAGTATGTAAGAAAAAGAATAAGGGTAAAAACTAAGGAATTGCTAATACAACGATATTAATGACAGTGTCTCACTCCCTACATAGAATATGTTTAGCCACCAATTTTTTATTTGCACATCATGTTCTTTATACTTCATCTCCTCTAACTTAAGGCTTTTTAAAAGCTTCTGATGTTACATGTGCAGTACTGGACATACTCTGATGTCTACATTTCATGTTCTAGTACCTGAAACAAAATGGGTTCCTGACAGTCTCTGCTATGGTATTAAATTAATCATGAGTTCTTATCTTTTAGGGTAGAGAAGGCAGAGACATGAGAGACTAGGCATCAATCTGGCTTAAGCATATGTATTCAGGTCTTTGTTCTAAAACCAGTAATTTGATGGGCTGGCATTGTATGTGAGAAACTGTCTGGTCAATCAAGAGCAGCTGTAATGATAAACTTACTTGTGAGTGAACCTTTGTTGTGAATGGCACTGATATAAACCCTTACTTTTCTTAGAAGGCATGTATATTCCATTGGTATACCTGTTTCTGTATCAAACACCTCCTTCTGCATCTGGTAATTACATGTTCGCTGTTTGAAATAACGGAAATAAAACTTACCTTGCAAATGCAACAAATTGTAGTACCAGGTTTTTGGTTTATTTTAATGACTAGACATGTATGAGTTTTCAGAGTCATAAAAAGAATACTAGTTAATTAGAAAATCCCAACAATAATTAGCTCACCAAGAAACCTGATACTTTTAAAGAGATGATGATACATAACTTGAGATATTATTTAGTAAAATAAGATATAGGTAAGATTTTGTTTGAATGTTTTCTCTTTGTTAAAAACAAAATCCATTTTTACCAGCCATTTAAAAAGGCATGGCTTTCAAAAACTAATTAAACCCTTTTCCTTATTGCAAGAAGGCAATTATTTAATGCCAGTATTAAATACTAACAATATGCATGGGTTTGCTGTGCTAGTGACTAGATAACATTCACACCTCTTAGTGTAGTTCCATGACTTACAATATGCCAATTGCCTTCTCTATACTGAATGTTTTCAGTGCTTTGCAAAGGGCTCCTTTTTTTTTTTTTTTTTTGATAAAAATCTTAGTTTAGAATACCAAGTGCAGTCTTGAGATCAAATTAGTGGGAAGGAAAACCCATGCATTCCAGAGAAACAGCTGACCATAGGTGAGTAACTTTACATTTTTATTTATCACCATATTACCCAAGATGGGGAAGGGACTACAGCAACAATGAAAGCAAATGAGCCATTTTAAATCTTATCTGGCTTTTGCAACCCTTGCAGTTACGGTAGCTGCAGTAATAAAATACACAAAATGCGTTCTTAAAGCAGTTTCTGTTACTATATGCATTACACTGCTGTAGTTTATGATTAACAAGGGGAAGGATGCAGGAAGTTCAAGGTTTTTACTGTTTAAACGTAAAATTTAAAAAAATAGAGCTCTGCAAACTTACAGGAAAAACTTGCACTTCAGATCATTTATTGAAAAAGAGATTCCAGCAGATTAGTCAGCAGTAGTATGTAATTTGTACAAAATCAATAGTAATTACATTGTTGTTGTAACAGGCATTTTTAAACTGGTAAGGCTTTCAGGAACACAGATCCAAAAATCACATGCTGAACTGTTCAGTGTTGCTTTCTTCTAAATGAACAGCCTGCAAAGAAATAACGTGAGTAGAGATATGAGTAGTCCTTAAATTTTTAGACTGCCTTGAAAAATTTTCTATCCAATATAAGTTGAAAAATTCATGGATTAAATTTAAATTTCACATACCAGAAGAGGTGAAGATGTAGCACTCTAAGTCTTTTCTAGCTCAACCTGAATAGCATGGCTGTCATGCAATTAATCTTAAAATAAGATTAAGGTGTAGTATTTCTTTTCTTCCAGATGCCTATTAAAATTTCAGTCTACTGTTCCATCCCTTAGTACTACAAACTTCAAACTGAAACAGCTGCTATGTGTCCTGTTACCATTTCAACTGCTCAACAGCCTTACTTCAGGTATTCTGAAGTACATTTACTACCCCTGTGTAGTAGCACATTATACAAGCACTGCTACATGTAATTTGTAGACATGTTTACCTTTTGCCCTTTAAACAAGAAATTAATAAAATCTGGATTAAGTTTTACATTGTTTAAATCCTAAAGTGTTTCCAGTGCTTTTCATATACCCCAGACACTGGGCTGCGTTCAAAGATACTGGTGTTATACCAGTTACCTGTATATATGTTATCGGTGGTTATTTGTTCCCTTATAATTTATATGAAACAAAATTTCTTTGAGCCAGGGAACTGCTTTACAGTAGAGCTGTTTAAAAACAGGCACGCCATTAGTGACTAGCAGTGGCACAGACAGCACAGAATTACTTTAGCCTGGCAAGAGTATCCTACTCCTTTGATGGTGCTTTTTAACACTCTAAACATAGCTCAGAGTTAAACAGCAGTATTCATTACATAAATTGAAGGAAATGACAAGTCATCTAAAATGAAGTGTGTTTGATGACAATGTAGGTGTTTAGCTGCCTGGCATACCTGTATAGCCATTTAAAAAAACAAAGAATCCAAAGAAAAATTCACAATTCTGGGCCATTAACAATGTTTCTACTACCCAACTCTAAGCAATTTGCAAAGTAAGTGTTCCAGTATCAGTTTCCAAAATTAAAGCTAAAATATTTGCAGGGTATAAAATGCACTTATATAAGTGGCATATTTAGGTTGCGTAACATTGCCCTTACCTTCTGTGAGCCTAGCTTTGCCCCCAGTTGGCTGACACAGGACAGTTGAGCACCCTACACACAGAACTACTGTCTGAGCATGGCTGAAGACAGTGGTGATCTTGTAGCATCCTGAAAAACAGCATTATGAAACTTTCCACTGGGTATTTCTAGCATCATTTTTTTATGTGCTAATTGAATCAGGTACTCTAAATACACTTGTTCAAAAATGCATCTGTATTTCATTACACAACATACCAAGCCAAACGAAGCAAACCATTGGTGTGTTCTGAAGCGCTTGCCTTTAGTTACATGCATAGGAAAGCAAGTTAGGTAACGGAAATTGGTATGACTCCCATGTGAAAATCAACAGAGCCTGCTGGCTGACAAACCCTAATCTGTCTATCACGTCTCCTGCAAAGAAGTTCAGCAGTTCTAGATTAGCCTCCTCTGCTGAACAGAAGAACCTATGTAGCTGGAGAAATATTTAACTTGTAACAGTAGAACACTGCTGTTGACAAAGTCTGGCAGCTGGGAATACAATACTGCTGTCCCAATCTGTGTTTGATTTCTGTTTACTAATTGGTACATGTAAGGCCTGTGTTTGGTTGCATTCTATAAAACTAACATAATATTGAAATGGAAAGACTTGCACAGAATAACTTCACTAACTCCCTGTGCAATGCTTTTGTCTACAACTTATAAATTCTATGACTTAAGAAAGAATGAAATCACTCATATGTGGCTTAAAAATGGGATTTTCACTGCTTTTCAATTTTTTCCTCTAAAAAGTATTTTTAATTGGCCAAGAGGTATTTTTGGAGGGAGAAAACCTGTAAAGGATTTAATCTGGATGTGGATATACAAAACAAATAGGTAAAAGTGAGCAGAGATTACATTCTCAGCACATGTGGATGAGAAATCTAAGATAGAATATATGTTGTGAGGAGAGTCCTCTGACCAAAGGACTGCTTGGTAGGGAGAAGTACTATTAGACAGAAAAACAGATCTCTGCTTTGTTGAAATCACGAAGAGTAACTGTACAAATCTTTGTGAAAAACTGCTAACAGCTAACATTTAATCACAGCTAGTTTTATTTTTCTCCTATTGAATGTGAACTTCCATGTTGATGAGTTTTTAATGTTTGTGGGTTTGGCAGGGAAAGGAGCCCAACCCATTTGAGTAACTAGGGAGGAACTTCCAATTCCATTGACTCAGGGAGACATAAGGCCATCTGCTATTTTCAATGCCTTGTGCATAGGATTCTATCATTATTGAAGCTCTCTGCTTTGCTCTGTATATCACTCAAACACAAAAAACAATTAACCCAACAATAATGAAGATAACCAATGACCTATGTTGACACGTTATAACTGTATCACAGTGTACGCATTCATGTATACTGGTTTGAAGAAAGTGAAAAAAAACCCAAAAAACCTCAGAGGCTTAACCTTCAACCCTGCATTTGTTTAAAAGCAACCACAGTTTACTTTAAAGCTGTTTAAATTAATTTACCTCACCTACAGATGAAATACAATGTCTCAGAACTTCTTAGAAAACTAGGCTACTAAGAAAGAATAAGATAATAAGAAAACCTGAGTACATTAACAGTTCCCTGCTTCTAGTCAGGAAGATTACTATTGTAAGTAAGTCTGTGTGTTTTCTTACTGCTAGAATCCTCTTATGCTGTAGCAGTTTCTAGGAAGTTACCATACTGGTCAATATGGATGTAACTGTGCTGAATAAAACAGCTAGCTGTTCATTGGTAGAGCACATTCCTGTAATGGTGCTAGAAAATCCCATGGTTTAGTCTACAAAAGAGAAGTTGATTACACAGATGTCTCTGAGCCAAAGTAACGAAGATCTGTGAAAAGTGGACATAGGCAACATCTTATAACTCTTGTATATCAGCTAGATGGCAGCTTAGTTCTTAATAGCAACATGCAAAAAAGGCAGTTGTGTATGTTTGACTTTCTATGTATATGTGCAGTATCCCTGCATATACCCTTGTCAGAAGTTTTTCCAGTTGCTCTTCCAGAACTAACTTATAAAAGGAGAAAAACAATGTTGGCTTCTGCTTGAAGCTTGTGCTATGGATGCTTTAAGGCATCCATTTAATCTCACTTTTTATACATGCAAATCTGGGAGGCTGGGTTTTTCTCTACTTGCAAGGGTTTTATAAAGGTAAAAACCCAACTAAAGAAGCCCTCATGCCGGAACCTCCAGAAAAGAAAAGTCTGATTGTTTACATTAACTTTTTCCAAAGATTGAAAACACTTTTATTGTTAAAAAACAGAAAGCAATATACAGACCCTTTTCTCTACAGAATAGATAAACCAAACTCAGATAAAAAAATAAATAATAATCAACCGTTATATGAACATGAAGAGTATACAAAATTAGTTTTGTTCCTTCTGTAACATATGAACATTTTAAATATTTACCTGGACACTTTACATCCATAAAGTAGGAGTTTGGGCTCTGCACAAGACGCTTCTTTTTGTGCCTTCTCTTCTCATCCTCTAAGGAGGGATGCACTAGGTCTTTGGCCAGCTGGGTGGGGCAAGAGGAAAAGCGCACTTCGCCTTACGCGGCCACATGGAAGCCTGGCTGGCGCCCAAAGGCTCCCCCGAGCGCGGCCGCAGCAAGGCTGCAGGGCCGGAGGGCCAGGCCCCGCCAGGGCTTTTGCGGCCGCCTGCGGGTCCCAGTGGCTGCCGGGAACAGCGGGGAGCCCGAGCGGCCACAGAGGCGCCCGGAGACTGACGACGGTCGAGTCCGCTGCGCTCCGTTACCCCCCCGCCCCTCAAGGTCCCCGCGGTGCCCGAGGACAGGCAGCACCGAGCACGGGGGTAGAAGACCGTAAACAACTCACAGGCATGTCCGCCGCCGGGCCGCCCCTTCTGCGCGCTCCCGCCCGGCGCGGAGCCAACGCCGCTCTGCGCGCCCGCAGGAGCCGCGCCTGTGCTGCATGTCGGGGGCGGGACCGTGCCCGCTGCAAAACAGCTGCACATGTGCCTCCAACACACCAATACGTGACACTGGCCTTTTCAGGTTATAAATGCCGCTTAGAAGGGCATCGACTTCACACTAGATGCTGACTAAATCATCACTCATATGGCACAGAATCATAGAATTGTTAGGGTTAAAAGGCATCTCTGGAGATCATCCAGGCAGGGTCACCTAGAGCAGGTCACATAGGAACGTGTCCAGGTGGGTTTGGAATGTCTCCAGAGAGGGAGACTCCACCATCTCCCTGGGCAGCTGTTCCATTGCTCTGCCACCCTACACATAAGTTCCTCCTCATGCTGAGATGAAACTTTTTGTGGTTTAGTTTATGGCTATTGCTCCTCGTCCCATCACTGGGCACCACTGAAAAAAGTCTGGCACAATCCTCTTGGCACTCGTCTTGAAGATATTTATAGGCATTCATTAGATCCTCTCTTAGTCTTCTGTAGCCTAAACTGGCCCAGCTCCCGCTTTCTCTCCTCATAAGAGAGATGCTATAGACCCCTCATCATCTTTGTGGGCTTCTACAGGACCCTCTCCCTTGTCTTTCTTGTTCTGAGGAACCCACAACCGAACATATGTATGTTGTTTCATAGTAAATGATACATTGCATGAAGTTGTACCTGTGAGCATGTACTTTTGCAGTTTCCCACCCCAGTCAAAAAGAAAAAGTCAGAAAAATTTCCGGTAGTTATCATTCATATGCTTAAATCAATTTAGAGAACTTGTAAGACATGAAAATATTGCAGATAGTGGAAATTAAAAAAACAAAAAACCAAAAAAACAAAAACAAACAAACAAACAAAAAACCCACAACAACAACCAATTCATTTTTTTAGTAAGAGACTGAATGTTTTTTCCATAAATCAGTAATCACAAATGTGATCTGTAAAACTACATGTATTTATCCTCGAACATTTAAAAGTGTAGTTCAATAGAAATCCTCCTGGTGGCACAATAGACCTTACAAAGATCACTTAGTATGAAGTCTTCCAAAACGTCCAATGGGAACATGACAGGACACTGCCTTTCTGAGAGGGACCTGATGCATTTAGCAAAAATTATTTGAAAAGTTTGCCATGAGCACAAGTGAGGATGTAATTTCATCGAGGCATATCATTCTGACAACAATATTCTCAAGGCTGGGCTTGGTCTCTCCAATGCTGACACTGTAACAACTTTTAAAATACTTTCCATCCCAATCTCTTACATTATTCTGCCAGAATAGCCCCATGTGTAGTAGTGCTCCAAGCCATTATATTGGTTTTCCTCTTCTCACTGTCACAGCCTTGTAACACTGTAATGCTGTGTTAGCATTTTTCCCTTACCTGCTGGTGTGGTGATGACACACAGATAGAGGTATTCTGGAAGTATTTCTTGTTGTATCATGGGGAATTTAATAGGAGGGGCTCTGACTCATACTTTCCTCTGAGTGCTGTCCTGTGAAGCTAAGAACATAAACTAGTTACCAGCACAGAGTCAGTTCTTGTGTCTTAGCTGTTCCTACAACCTTCCTGTCCTTTTCAAATGCATGTTATTTATGTGCAAGCAGAATGGAAATAGGACAATCTCTTAAGGCTTTTGATCCAGTATCCGAAGGAGAATTATGTTTTTCTGTGTTAAATAAAATACCTTCACCATGTATAAAGCACCATTTACAATAAAATAGAACTTCTGAAGTGTCACCCTTCTTCACCTCTTCCTCCTAGCTTTCCCTTAGATGTCTTTCCTGCAAAAAGCCTCTGGTGCCTTAGGAAGACTTTAGAGTCACATTCAAAATTGGCTTTGGTGGAAGGAGGGGCACACATGATGATCTGAAAACAGGATGTGTTTTGGACACATTCCTCTGGTCTCTGGTTCTCTAATTTTGGTTTTGCTTGGATATTCATTTCCTTTTTGTAATGGCTTGTAGTTCAGTGACCTGCTGTATGAGTCAATTCTAACGCATTACCTTTAATCTTACAATTGAAGCGTTTTTGAAGTGTACTCTTTAGAAAACAGAAATGCAGCGCTGAGTTTAAGTGTCAGTTAGCAAGGAGAGAAATGCTGTGTGTACAACAGTGGCTTGGCCTACTGCGACATGGATAGATTCAGGTCTAAGAGAACAACTTCCTCTTTCTAGCCTTCTCCCAGCAAGCAAGGACTTTGATCTCGTTTTAGAGAAAAGAACAAAAAACTTTATCTGTCTGCTAGAATGACAACAGAAAAATTCCAAAAGCTGATCTGGAAATGTTTAAAGACAACATAATGACAGTTGGTTTTTTTCCTGCATTGCAAGCATCAGTCTCTCGTGTTTGAAAGCTGAATCTGTGTCTCTGAGGACATGCATTGTGGTGGGTTCCTGCTGGGCTGAGATAGCCTACAAGCCCTCACTGTGATGAGCACCTGCTGCCCCTGGTACTGCTTTTTTCTGCTCCATTTGTGGCCTTCTGCACCTGAATTTGGGTGGCTCCTTAGGATTTGCTATCTGATGCTATCTGACAGCTTTTGGGAGGTTTAACTACAGAACCTTGTATAAACTGCCTGTGGTCACTGATGAAGTGTGTAGTGACTGATTTTAAAAACCCAAATTCACCCTACTAATGCTTATAGTTGTTGTCTAGAATACTAAAATGGAGATGGATGTTTCTGTAATACTGTTGTTAAGATCATTTAGATTTCTTTTTGCTAACCACCTCTAAGCTGCACTCAAAATAAGTAGAGTTCACTTCAAGTGGTATGTTTGATCTAGAATGTGGCCTGTCTGTGGTTTCGCCTATACTGTAGAATTAAGAATTATAATTTTGATTGTAAACTAATGGTGTAAACTGTGGCATGTAATCCTTCGGTTTAAATATGCTTGTGCTTAGATTAGCAGCGGAAACTGAAGAAAGTCCACTTTTAGCACTACTGTAATAGCAAACTTTGAAATTAATGGATTTTAGAAATAGAATCTTACAGTGTTTTTTCCTTTGGAATTGAATTGTACATACTTTGTGTAATTTCTTTTCCCAATAATGACTTCATTTAACCTCTTCTATACAAATTTCTGAGTATATGAACATGGAAAATTCATACATTTAGATCACTATAGTAAAGGAGCATACCGTTCTTCGTACATTAAACCAACGCATTGATCTTAAAATCAATGTGAAAGTAGTGAAAAGCAGGACATATCAACCAATCAAATGCAGTAAAACAAAGTGTAGAATGAGCATAGAAGTATCTAACTTCAGTGAAAGATTTATTTACTGGAAACAGGGAATGACTGACTTTTTTTAAAGGAGTGTCAGATGATGGTCATCAACAGTAATGAATTCCAGAGGCACCTGCCAAAGTCAGAGTTGTTAGAGATATGTATTGAAAATATTATTATATTGGGTAGCAGAGTTCAAAAGCTAAGGAGCAAAGCTCATGTTAATGACTTGTGGTTAGATGGCATTCAGGGCAGGACTACCTCATAAGATTATTGTTTGTAGGACTTGGACCTGTTGATTCCAAAATAACAGGATCTTAGTTCTACCAACATGTTTTAAACTGTATTGGTTTTTTAAACTTTGTACTTAAGCAATTAAGATGCAGAATTTTCTACGATTTTGTGTGCATTGAGCAGAAGAGCTTCATTGATAACAGATTTTCACACAGTTGTCTTTTTACTTAACCAGTCTTGCCTTTGAACTATAGGGGGAAAAAGTATTTTTGAAGGCTAGAAGTAAGGATTTCTATCATCTGAGAAATTAAAAATGAGAGTGGGAATGAAGTAGCCATATAATCTGTTTTTTTCTTTAAAATGTAGGTGTTGATAAACAACACCTTGTTTATCAACAAAAGCCTTGTTTTCTGGCTTTTTTAATGCGTATGTAAAGATTTTTCAACTTAGTGCATATGAGTAGAGGTAGTCATTACATTTTGCTATATTTATTAGTTCCTTTCTTAAACTGAGGGTTTTAACAGATGCACTTTACCTACACCCCAGTGACTAATGGAATTCTCTCATACCTTGATTAGGACTCACCTGTTTATTGGATGAGCTTGAACTATGGTACTGATCTCCTTTTATGACTAGATGACCTGCCTAGTAGGTGAGGGAAAGGATGTGCAATCTGCCTGGACTTCAGTAAAGCCTTTGGCACTGCCTCCAGGAGACACCAATCTCCTGGAGAAGCTGGCAGCCCCCTGCTTTGACGTGTGCACTCTTTGCTGGGTTAAAAATTGTCTGAATGCCTGGACCCAGAGCATGATGGTGAATGGTGCCACATCCAGTTGGGACCAGTTACTAGTGGTGTTCCCAGAGACAGGTACTAGGCTCGGTCCTTTTTGAGGTCTTTTTTGATGATTTGGATGACAGGATTGAGGGCAGCCCTAGGAAGTTCATGGACAATATGAAGTTGGATGGGCGTGTTGATCTGCTGGAGGACAGAAAGGCTCTGCAGAGGGATCAGGCCAGGCTGGATCTAGGTGCGAAGGCCAGCTGTATGAGGTTCAACAAGGCCAAGTGCTGGGTCCTGTCCTTGGGTCACAACAACCCGCTGCAGCACTACAGGCTGGGGCAGAGAGGCTGGAAAGCTGCCCAGCAGAAAAGAACCTGGGAGTGCTGGTTGACAGCGGATCAACATGAGCCCAGGTGTGCCCAGGTGTGCCCAGGTGGGCAAAAAGGCGCACAGGTCTTGGGCTCTACCAGCAATGGTATGTCCACCAGGACCAGGGCAGCGACCATCCCCCTGTGCTAGGGGGCACGTCCAGTGTGCTCCTCAATTCAGGAAAGATACTGAAGTGCTGGAGTGAATCCAAAGGACAACAGAGCTGGGAAGGGTCTGGAGCACAGGTCTAATGAGGAACAGGTGAGGGAGCTGGGGGTGTTAACTTGGAGAAAAAGGAGGCTCAGGGTTGAACGTACCATTTTCTACAACTACTGAAAGGAGGGTCTAGTCAGGTGAGGATCAGGCTCTTTTCCCAGGGAACAAGTGACAGGATGAGAGGACATGGCCTCAAGGTGCTCCAGGGAAGGTTTAGGTTAGACATTGGGAAGAAATTCCTCACAGAAACAGTGATAAGACATTGGAATGGGCTGCCCAGAGAGGTGACGGAGTCATTATCCCTGGAAGTGTTCAGTAAAGGACTGGAGATGACACTTTGTGCTCTCGCTAAGTTGACAAGGTGGTGTTTGGTCAAAGGTTGGACTCAATGATCTCAGAGCTCTTTTCAAACCTTAATGATTCTGTGACTCTATTCAGGCAAAATGGTAGGGTAGTAATTTAGGGATTTTAAAGGGTTTTAAAATTCTGCTTTTTTGAAATGTATTAAACAGAATCAAACTTCTACAGTCCCATCTGCTTTTACACAGTGACAAAAGGTAAACCATCGTTTCAAATCTCTTCTATTTCCTACATGTTCAGTGTTCCCCTCAGTGGTTCTCCCATGCCAGAAAAGAAAAGAATTGTTGATCTATTTGGCTGTAATTCAATATAAACCAAATGTTAACTTTTCCAATTTGGTGCAATAACAAAGACTGGGTTCCAAACTGTTTTCATGGAGCAGGTATCGTAGAGGTTTTGCTACTGAACCTTAACAGCTTCGATAGTACTCCTCAAAGTTTTACTAACATATTACAGGGTATACAATTGAATGATTACAGTTTTTTCATATTCTAGAAAATAAAAAATTGTAACTTAATTTTTATAGCTTGTTTTTAAAGTTCATGGTTAAGTAAACATCTGTCCCTTGAATGTGGCAAACTGGCAGTTTTCCAAATCAGAACAGAATGCACTATTGCAAAGCACCAGTGTAATTGAAGAGGGAAATAATTTGCATTATTTTTCTATAAAAATACTCTTGAGTAACAGATGGCGATTGCAAACATATTGCTCCAGAGACATATGAAAGCCTATGTGTTCCATAAAACTCAAGAGTGAATATTAACCCCAAAATTTCTCTCTTCAATGCTGAAACGTGTTTGTGTAGTAATCTTCAGCATGGCCATAATTACAGTACACAGCAAGTCACGTCTCTGAAAGTACAGCTACAGGAAAATGTTTCAGAGATTAGGTTTTCATTTGCAGTTTCCTATAATCCAGTTATTCATGTTAGACTGAAATAATTAACCAGTTTGGTCTGACTGCTTCAGTGCCAGGTTGCCATTATAATTTATAAACTCAGTTCTTGTAATAAGTAGTGTAACAACTCATCTTAACATTTAAACAGCCTGACTTCTATTTATACGGTACAAAAATGATCCAAGCAGCCATGTTTTGAAATTCTGGCCTGAATTAGGCAGATGTCTTCAGGTGTGTTAAAAAAAAGTAAAAGAAGAAGAAGTGGCAATTCCCCTCTCCTTGTTTTGTAGTTTTCATTCTCCTCTATCAGATGATATCCTGGTCTTCCAGAGGTCTCAATCAAACAATTATAATAAATAAGAAAAACAATTTTTTTTCACTTGAATTACGATGAAGCATATAAATGTATAGATATAAAATTAGATTTTGATCCAATTAACTGGAAGTTAGATTAGCATTCATGACAAGCTCTTACTGAATTCACCTTGTACAGAGATTTACATCACATCTGTCAATGGATTTTTCATGATTTGCTACCACAAACCTATCAGCCGGAAATACCACCAAACTGAGACCCTTAACAGGGAAAATTTGGATAATTAATAACTAGGAGCAGAATACCTTTTGCTTTTTCAAATATTATAATGGCTGAAGGTATTTGTTTGAAGTTATTCCTCAGTGCTCAAATACAGCAGTCGCCAGGCATTAGACTGACTTAGTCCTATTTCACCCCATCAAATTGTTGTTAAATGTCACAAGGTGATTTTTTGTGTGCTTGCAGGAGGCTAACCATGTATGAGAAAGCTTTAATATTCAAAACTAATTTTGTTTGATTCTCTATAGAACTCAGCATATATATTTGCCAACACGCATCCAAAAAACATACACAAAAGTGAGAAAAGACCTTTTACAGTAGGCTGAGTTATAACTAATAGAAACTTTAATGAATGATTTGGGGAACCCTTTTTCCTGTTTTTACTAAGAGGGAACTGAGAACTGTTCTAGTGATTTATAGTGTTAGAAAGTTCTGTTTATAGCTTGTCTGAAGGCTACAATTTTTAAATGAAATTAAAGCAGTAACTGTTTGTTGTCATATTGAAGTGTTTCAGTAGCGCTATTTATTTTTATAGTGCCTTGTGACATTCTGTGGGGAAACACTATAATGAATACGTAATGAGGCTGCCTCACACCAAGAGATTATTAGTGGAAAAAAGATGGGGGAAAGCGTTTGAACTGTTCTAGAATAGATATCTTGTTGTAGAATACTGTCATTTCCAGCGTTACGTGAGATAGCCTGAAAATAATTTTTGTGCTGTGTGCACAAGTTTCTTTCTGAGTCGACGTGCCCAGGGCAACATGTAAACTTCTGAGGTCACACATTAGACTCACTTATTGGTGACGTGGGAGTATTACGCCATCATTTAACGTGCCACTTGAACACATAACTTCATGACTCTCGTTACAACTCCTGCTAGGTTCCAGAGAGAACTGAGCCCAGTGGGACTCGGCCGTGCGACCGCGCACTGACAGCAACACCCGAAGCGTCCCTCTATGACTGCTGGGCCCCCGGACCACAGCCCCCGTCGGGCCCGGTGGTTCCGGCGCCGTGACGCGTCCGCGGGGCCGCCTCTGCCGGCCCCTCCTTCCCCTTCCCTTCCCGGCCCTCCTGTCGGAGTCCCGCCCTCCTTCCCTCCCGCGTTCACCCCCTCCTGCTGCGGCGGCGAGCCGGGCGCAGGCGAAGATGGCGAAGACTTACGACTATCTGTTCAAGCTGCTGCTGATTGGGGACTCGGGCGTGGGCAAGACTTGCCTGCTCTTCCGCTTCAGCGAGGACGCCTTCAACACCACCTTCATCTCCACCATCGGTGAGGGGCCGCGGCCACGGCCAGGCGCCGCCATCCCGGCGGGAGATGGGTCCTGCCCGGGGCCGAGCAGAGAGGGAGAGAGGGAAGGAGGGAGAGATAGGCGGGGGGCACCGCCCGTCTCGCCGCCCGGGGTCGGGGCCGCGGTCGGGCCATGGCGGGCCCCATGTGGGAGAAGGGGCCGGGGGCAGCTAGAGCCCAGCGCGGCAGCGCTCGGGAGGAATTGTCCGATGGGGGAAGGTGCCGCGGCCCTGGCGGGGCCCGCAGGGTGCGAGCCGCTCCTGCAGCGGCCACGGCGCCTGCCGTGCCCGGCCGCAGCAACAGTTGGGCCGGGCCGGGCCGTGCTGCTGCCGTTGTTGTGCCGCGTGCGGAGCCCCGTGGCCCCTTCCTGGCGCGCTCAGAGCTCTGCGCCGAGCCTGCAGCGCTGCCTGCCTCTGGCAGAACGGCGGCTTATCGGGATCTCGCGTTGTGGAGCGTCTCGTGTTTAGGTGCAAATTTTCAGAAAGTAGTGGAGGGCAGGGGTTGCTCGAGCTGCCTGTGGCTCGTGCCGAGCTGCATAGTGACAGTGACTGAACGCTCCTGGGCAGGTGATTCAACTCTCAGTTCTTCCCTCAACACTTCTAATGCATGTGTGTACTCAGGTTTTTGAGATTTGGAGTAGTTCGTTCGAGCTCTTCAGTCGACTATAGAAGCCCCTTAGTGACTAGGTGGAGGAACCTCCTCTACAGAAGTTGAGTTTTGTCCTAAATTTTGTTGTGAAAAGGGGTTTCTAAGCTTCACTAACTGTTTTCAATGACAGAGAGGTGTGATATATCAGAACAAGTTGTTGTGACTTATATTTTTGTAAGGTTTGTCTGTTTTAAAATACTCTACTGAAATAAACATAAGCAAAATTTTCAAGGCCTTCACTGAGATAGAGTTGAATTGAAACTACAGTGTGCCAGGACTTGAGATTTCATATTCAGCTACTTGTAGCTGAGGTCACTTCTAAAGTGAAGTACACTGTTTGGGGGATGAAGGGAAAAATGCAGTGGAGGTTACTAGTATTTAGGAGGGCAAAACTAATGCTGACTTTAAAAAACAGTACTAAGAGAATGAGTAGAATCTCTTGAAAAGAAATTTATTTAAAGGTAAGGTGAAATAGTGTGTAACCTGTTTTGTTACCCTAATGCCCTATCATTTTCAGACATTTTATTGGGGAGAACTTGGTGCACAAGGAAGAAACAATCTTTATTTAGGCACATGTGATTGACTAATTTATGTGTGGTGTCATTTCTAATGCTTTAAGAATAGTTTTTCTGCATTTTTCTGGCACCTTTTTTTCTCTCTGCAACCGTTTTCAAAATGCTGTATCAGTAACACCAGCTGATTAAGGCCTGAGTAGCATTTTACCTTAACAGGTATTATTCTGTACCTGTGGTAGAATAAAAGGCTTAATAAATATTAGTCAGTGCTGTATCATTTTTTAAAAAAAGCCTGCTTTGGTACTGTGCTACTTCTTTAGACTTCTAAAGAGATAGCTAACATAAATGGGTGTGTCTGTCTTCCAACCATTTTCTTGATATTTCTTGAAGTGCTTAGCCCCTTGATAGATTTTTTTTTTTCTCACTGATTCACTTTGAAGTCTTGAGGACTGTGAATATGCTGTCGTTTTTTCTTACCTTATTCAGTAAATATAGGATTTGCTCTCATTTCCTTCTTTATATTTGCTTGTGCAAGGGCCTTATGTTCTAAACGAGTCAGCTTGAAGAAACTTAATAATAACAGAGGTGTACTTCTAATTCCATAGGTAGTAGTTGTGATTTCACAATTATGTATTCCTTCTTATAGTTCCAGTCTCTTTTCATTTTTTAGCAAAGAACCTCCAAACAGGAAAGTTGACAATGCAGGAAAGAGTGAAACTGTTCATAAAAGTGCTGACATATGCTTGAATAAAAATACTTGGGGTTTTTTCAGTCTTCCTCGTGTCTTGCATGTATTATTTGTAGGTCAATCATGTGGCTGTAATCTGTTCTTGAAGATATGCTCGCATGCCCCTTCTCTCTCTGTATTTCAGTGGCTTCTCAGTTCTAGTTGATTTTAAAGTCATAACTGGTCCATATGATGAGCTTGGAATTCCATTTTTAACAATCCTGCTTCTTTTTCCTTGACTGGTAAGTCATAGTTAACTGTGGTGTGGAGGGAGGCGCAGGGATGCTTCTCCCAAACAGGCTGCCCTGCCAGTTCGAGTTTTAAGGTCCTCAGATTAGCATTCCTCATTGAGTACACTGAGTTTTCCTGGAGTATGAGCTGCCAGGCTGTTTGGTTTGTATGTTCTCCATTAGGTGGATTCTGCAGTAGGATGGTACTTATGATGTGTGTTCAATTAACAGTGATTTTAATTAGTATGTGTGATATTGTGCGCCCTCAGTTCTCCTCTGATCTGTCTCTGCTAACAAGATCAGACTTGGTTTTACTGTAGAAGTCTAAGAAGGCATATGTTTGAGATGTGTTGACATCAAATTTTATTGTTAAATCTCATGTACTTACATGCTGTTTGTGAGTGAGGTGAGTCATTTAGATGGTCTTTTTTTTAACTATGTGGGATTAAAATTTGACAGTTTCAACTTTTTTCTTAGATTTTAGGTCCAGAAGTTAAAACAATCTCAATTGCCATGATGAAAGGGCCCACATCATATCCAAGTACCAGATAACTTTCTTATAATTTCCCACTCCTGTTGTTCTTTACTAGTTTAACCAGGATTAAACTACAACACTCCAGTTACCAGAGCAATGGAAACATTTTCCAAAAGGAAAAAAATAAACTAGGAGGGAGATATGGAAATACTGTTTTATAATATAATAATTGTTTTACTTCTCCTCAATGCTCATATTATAGAAATAAGTCAGTAATGATTTGTAGTTACTTGGTCATTGTGCATGGTATACTCTTGTTGTACTTCACAGGTTCCCTTCTGTTTTGCTGTCATGGAAAATGACATCCATGTAGATTGTTTGGAGGTTGAGAAATGCTTCTTTGACTTTTCTCCTCAAGACTTTGGTCATGCTCATAATCATGATCAACATTATACTGGTTCAGACAGCAGGGACTTCCAGCCTGGTGTCCTGTGGCCAACAGTTGCATAAGAAGTGTGATAGAAATGCAATGCGTATGTGTTTATAATTCATCAGACTTCTTTTTTTCTTTTTTTGGGTGACTGTTGGTGCAAGAGCCTTCATGTCTTTGTCTTCACTACCTGGCGTAACTAATACCTTTAGCAGACTTTGCTACCCATTACGAGAAGTGAACTAGTGAACTTTGGGTTATTTAAAGCGATATATTTTCACTCTGTGAAAGCACAGAAAGATTGGCCATAAGCAACTTTAGACATGACAGGTCCTTGCCCTTCAGCACCTTTTAATTTTTTATACAGGGCTCTGTAGCTCTGTTAGAATTTCTGAAAGTGCTGGCAAGGCGTAATACTGCTGTGGTGCTTAGTGAGGATCAGCTTTTCACTGTGAACATAGGATAAAACTTTTACAACAGGAGCGTGTTACATAAGGTGGTGTTGTTTAGTTTGCTTCCTGAGTGGAAACTTCTGCTTTTGCACACTTCTGCATGGAAAGTAAAATGCAGTTGAGTCAGCTCATTTTCATACTTAACAACTACTAAAGCAAAACTTATCTTGGAATATCTCATGTGCATTTTGCTAGTAGTTGCAGTGCAATACACAAGAATCAGAAGCATTAATTTAGCGGTCTCTAGGTATCTTAACTTGCTGTTCAAGTAGTGCTGTCTGGTAAAACTGGATTTGGTTTATCATTTGGAATAATAAAGTTTATTTTTTGCATTCCTTTCAACTTTTTGTATCAACTGGTTTTTATGAGAGCAAAGTCAAATCTTTGTAGCTGGTAGCATTTCTGATTTAGGCTTGCTGACAAACAAAATTTGTCGTATTTATTTTTTTAATGCAGGATGATATCAGCATTTGGCAGGAAGTTGCTCACAAGATAGTACTATATCTGAGAGTTGAAACCATTTGTTGATTTACAGACGTAACTTTTCTTTAGCCTACATATTCCAAAATAGGACACTACTCTGTCAGGCAAGCACATGTATGCTGACCTTTGAACACTTCAATGAAAATCCTTTGTCAAGCAAAATTATCAACTTCTCTTTTGCAGTGAAATTTCCATGTCTGTAATGTGTAATGGGAATTGTTTTACTGTATTCAAGTCAAATCATGCCTCATTGAATATTTCTACTCTTCTTCACGATTGCTAATTTGTATGATGGATGAAGGATTGGTTGTTGCTTTGTTGGGGTTTGGGTTTTTTTGCCCATCTTCCCGTTAAGTTTCAGTATTTCCTATCCTTATTCAGTCAATTTCTTTTGGGCTTCTCCAGATGGTCCAAGTTGGAGAGGAAAACACATCAATGATAGATGAGCAGAGGCAGGGAAGCATCAGGAAAGCATTGTCAGGAGTACTTTATTAATGATCATTACTACAAACAGATTGTCATTTGGACTTTGAAGTGACTGAGATGAGTTCACTCACACTCAGGTGGCACCTTTACACATATCTACAAAGCGGAAGTGTGTGTTCAAGGCTTGTAGGATCTGGGACTAGGGTGTCTCTTCAGGAGAGGGTTTACATGGAAGAGGGAAGACAGTTTTGTTGAGGTAAATAGGAAACTGGAAGAACTATTCTGTTTTCAAGGTCAGTGGTGGGTGGTCAGCAAGATGATATCCTGATGTTGGACAGGAAGTTGTAGCTGAAGGTATCGCAGGTTAAAAGCATTGAAGTTTGTATGTCTTGTAACTTTAAATTTGATACTAACACTAGCCGGTAGCAAAGGACATCTTAACTTTGATTTTTATCTTCTGGTGAGGTTGCATTACCTTATTGTATTCTGCAACAAGCCAACAATGGAATTGAAATTGTTTGGCTTCTATTAACAATGCTGCTGCAACTTTTGTGTCGCATGTTTTACTCCAAAACAGTGTGACAGATGTCTGAGTGTTGATGCGTTTTTCTAATTGGCAGATGGAGGTCTGTCTTAGTTATGTGTTATTGGTTATTTGAGTGACAGGAGGGCGGTTTTGAGTTGCTTTTGTGACTTGGTTTGAATGCACATTTAAGAACACAGACTAACATTGAGTAAGTGTAGGAACAAATGTCTTGGTTGATGGAGACAGGCTTTGAGAGAGGTATTGAAGACACAGCTTTTGTTTGGGAATTTTTAATGTACTTTTTAGGATGGATTTCCTAGTCCTTCTGTAGTAGGGCATCCTTCTAGTAGAGATACATCTTAGACTGTCTTGTTTCAGAATTTAACTGAAATTCATAATAATAATAATAGGAATAATACATGCAGTGTTTATAATGATGCTTTATTTCGTGTTTTATGGTAGAAGTTAGGTGATTTTAATTCAAAGGATATTATATTGCTTTTTATATTTAATTGAATGTTTTGGTAGCTAATGTGTCAAGTCCTCAGGCTGACTAGATATATAAAATAGCTCCAATGCTTTTCTAATGTTTATAAACTAGGAGTAATAGTAACATCAAAAAAGTTGCACTGTGTAAGGCTTTTGTATAGAGTTAGAATCGTAGACTGAGGATATCCTGAGTTGGAACGGACATACAAAGATCTTTGAGTTCAGCTCCAGGCTGAACAGACCAAGTGCCCTCGGCTGTTCCCCATAAGGCTTCCCCTTCAGACCGTTCACCATCCTTGTGGCCCTCCTTTGGACCCTCTCTCAAGCTTTATATCTTTCTTTTACTGTGAGACCCAAAACTTGATCCAGAAGCTTTTAGTTACCAGACTTGTAACTCAAAACTTAGGTCATTAACTTCCTGTCCCAACAGAGGTTGCAGTGAGTTGTAATTTAGTGCCTTTTAGAGGGCTTTTGACCAGTAATTGCATCTAATATCAGTTTAATCTTCTGGTTTATAGTAAGCTTTCCTGTTAAATGTAAGCTATGACACTTTTGATTAGATTGTATGTAGTTAAAGGCAAGTAAAGTTCTGTATATGTCAGAAGTCTTCTCTTCTAGGGAGAACAAATGGTTGGCCAAGTTTAAGATGTGTTAATTTTGCTGCCATTGCATAGACTCTTCTGCTTTGGGCACCAGAGAAAAAAACCCTGATGTTGAATGTCAGTGGCATCCTCTTATATGTATGGCAACATCAAAGAACATGTCAAGCAGGCTGGTCACTAGTAGGAGTCTGGCACCACATCTGAGGATTGAGAAAAATAGGCTGAGTATAAGAAATTGGGCAAAGCTGAAGTGTCTGCCAGGCAGGGAGCACATACACTGCTTCCCCTCCCCCCCACACCTCCCAACAAAATCCTCCTTTCTTTCACCTGCTGGAGAGCAATAGCTTTCCTTTACTGTATCAAAATATCTTGTCTCTGTGGTGTGACTTCTGATGGGATTAAAGATGAAGTATCTGTGTCAACCCAAGCATGGAAGGGAGGAAGAAGATACAGTCAGACTTACTGCCTAGGAGAACTTTTCTGGCTTAGCAGAAGTGATGTAGAGAGGAGTACTTTGAATACCCAAAGCAGGAAAAGCAGATGAGGAAATTAAAGAATTAATTAAAATTAATTAATTAAAAGAACCTTGTATGATGTAGGAGAAGAAAACAGCTATGTGCCAGAAAGACAAGAATGGCCTTTCTTAATAAGTTAGGTGACTTTGCCTGTTAGTATAGGCAGTAAAAACTTTTCAAAAAAAGGCCTATTTTGTCATTCATGTAAGAAGTTAAAGCAGCCAGCCCTTCTTCTCTCATGTCCTTCACTTCCCAAACAAACAAGCAAAAGACAAACCAAAACCCCCCCATGCTTACTTATCCCCGTGTTAAAACATGGGTTTAAAAAAGCCTCTTGATGAAAATGATCTTTTGGGGCTGCTGTGAGAGTGCTGTCTATAAAAATAACTTCAGTAACTTTAAACCTTCTGCTTTGACTTTTTGGCCTGATTTTGCTGCGTCACTAGGTACTTTTTACACTTGCTTCTAACACAACTATATTTCAGACTCTAACTGAAATTCCTAGATTAGATTATTTATTTTAACAAAGATTATTCTTTCTGGATGAGACATTTTGCTCTTCTTGGATCCTTTCGGACAGAGTATCAGTTAAAGCCAAGAGCTGTCTTACTGATATTGTTGATATGTGCTTTTATTTGGTTGCATTTTTATGTTCCTGGTAATACCCTTGTTCTCTGAACTTCTTCTTCCAGTTTAAGCAGGTCTGTGCCCTCTAAAGTCAGCGGAGTGTTTGTGCATTCTTGTAAAACTTCCAAACATTTCATCACTTCTGTCTTTACAGTGGTCATGTGTAATTTATACCTGCTCTAACATTATCCAGTTTAACTAGTTTTTATCTCTGATGCTCTTGTGGCATCCCTGAACCTCTCAAGGAAGTGCTTGGCAGTCTGAGTTGTTGGGCTGTAGCAGTGATCACCTGTCCATACCAACTGTTCCCATGGTGTTTTCCATACCTGTGTTAAATCTGCAGCTGATGGGATTTGTATGTGATGTCAGTCGCAGGCATGGCTGAAGTAGAAGATACAAAGTGCATTGTTTGTACTGTGTGAGGGCATTTTATCTGTAAGTAGTCATGGACTTGCCAGTTCTTGCTTTGCTTTGTGAATCCTGGGACAGTTGGTGTGCTGACTTTTCATGTAGCACCTCTTCTGTTTCAAACAATGTTCTGGCCGCCCAAAATCTTTATTTCCTCACTCTGACTAATCAGTTCATGTAGAGCCCTGAAACTTTTAAGAGACTTTTTTAAAAAGTGGCATCTCCATTTCTCACTGGCCAGACAGATAGATTTGCCAGGACCAAAAATTAAGGAACAAAACTAATGCAAATCTTTTTGGCATGTTCTTATTGTCACAGCTGAAGCTTGGTATATGAATAATAAACAATGAAATTTAAGTTGTGGTGGCAAGGCAGTATTGGTTGCATGGGACTTTTTTAATAAGCCATTTTTCCAACCTTTTGGTTTCTTAGGATACTAACTTTGGACAAAGTAATTCTTTTTGTCTGTTTCCTGACAGCAGTATAATATGACAGTTAGAGTCATTTTGATTAAAGACATAATTTTCTATGTTTTCTACACTTACAAACATAGGTCATTTACAGGCAAGAGATTCGGGATAATTTTTTCCTGTTCTTGGGGGTTACGCTTTGCAGTTGGTTTTTTTTTGTGGTTGGTTTTTGTTTTGTTCTGTTTTTTGTCCTACTTATTAATTTGTGCTTTTGTTAGGACCAATCACATGTCATCTTGTATTAAGCACTGGACTTCTGAAAGAAGAATCAGATTTTTGTATTCATAAGCCACCTTCTAGATGGGGAAATCTGGTGTTCTTACCCATTAAAGCACATGGCAGAGGTTTTTTTCATGTTGTAGAAAGCTGTACTCTGCACGTCCTGGAGACCTGAGGGAAAGAAGAGCTTCAAAGTACATGAGAGAGATGCACAAGTCTCCCACAGCTGCATTACAGGTTGAGTGAGTATGGAATTGGGTCCCTGGGAGGTCACTGCAGCTGTTTCTCTTCCATACCTAGCCCTAGCTGGAGTGTGACATATAGAGCAATTCCTGCACTGCCATGGAGCTGCAGCCTGCTCTAGGATCCAAACTGGAGCTGCTGGCAAGCTACTTATGGGCTACCTCTGGGTCTCCATTAACTAGGGCTTCAGTTTAATGCCTGGTTCAATAGAGTGTGTACTCTGCTACTCGCAGGAGGAGAGATGTGGTTGGGAGTACCTGTGCTCTCAGATTATGCTATCAGTTGTTGTTACAGATGGTGGTAAGGTGAATTACGGAATTCACGCAGATGAGTGAGTTCAAAGGAGAAAAGGATTTGGTTGTGACACCTGGTCCTGGCAGTGCCTCCCCCGGTTTCATCTGTGAAACTATAGACTTAGTTCAAGTCTGTTGGTCAGTTTTAAAGTTTGCTGCTTTCCAGTTGCATGTTGACTTGAAAGGAATATGTTCTCTAAGCAGCTAAGTTAATGCATTCCTCTTAGAGACAGGCAGTCTATAAATAATCCTTAAAATAAACAAAATTGGCTGTCTGTATCAATAGTACTATTTCAATCTATTTAAAAATTATTTTAGATGAAACTGAGTTACCATCAAGTGTAGCTTATCTTACGTTCAAAATAGAATGAGAGGTAGACCATAAGTTAATTTCTGTGCTCTTTCATAGTATCTAGATTGTAAGCTCTAAAATACATTCTGCAGGGACTCAGCCCTTTTAAAGTTGGGCTCTTGTGACAGTTGATAATTTCACTCATGTCAAGTAGTATTAAGTTTCTAGTTTTATGTCGTTTTATAGTCTTGAATTTTATATTGAGTATTTTTGGTGTTTAAAATCATGCATTTCAAAGGTTGCTTGAAGCAATCTGTAAATTGAATTCAAAACACTGGAAAGAGAGTTTCAGTGTTCAGAATGTTGCTGTGTCCACACTGGAGCATTGCAATGCACAGTTGTGGTGGCAGAACTCACGGGAGCACCGGTGTGAACAAGTGGCTGGAGAGCACTGGATTCAGATCTTACTGTGGTAATCAGATCCCACTGTAGGTTATTGAGCTGTCAAAAACATGAATGTTTCAAAGATTGGTCTAATTCTGTTGATTATAAATTGTATTCTGAATCCCTTGTTCTCTTTTAAGTAGAAAGTAGCTTATCTTAAGAAAGAAAGCTTAGTGTGGCAGCTATGCAATAGCTGAGGGGACACACACTGGAGGAAGTGGCAGTTTGCTTGGCACCCTGAGCACTGAGCTGATCTTGGTCATAAGTCTCAAGGCCCTAGGAGCAGGAAACTGCCTTATATTACAAATGCACATGGCATCCCCATTCTTTATTGCCTTACTTACTTTAGCCATTAGTATATATTTGTTTTGCCAGTGTTTAAACTTTCAGAGCCTTTCTGTATTAATAACTTCCAAGGTGCAAGACACTGCTCTGTGCTTCATTGTGTCGGATACTGGTATGTGGTTCTTTGTGTGGGCGAAGAGTTAGATGAAGAAAGGCCAGTTAACCCGAAGCAGCCTGTTCAGCCCCCTCAAGGTTACTAGTGTGTTGTGGATTCTTCTGGGCTGCCTAGAAGGAATGGAATACAGTTTGTCCCTTTAAGTTGTGAAAGAGTAACTAAAAGTGGTTGCACTTGTGTTTAATTCTAAAATAATTCATTTTACAACTTTTGAAAAAATGTTGACCTTTACCCTGGTGTGATGCTTCATGTTAGTCTGCTGTATTTTTGAATGGGTGCAGTAAAAGACTTCTGCCTCTTCAATTTACATACTGATACAAGACCTTGCTGAGATCATTGAATATTCTTTGCAGATGTTACTAGGGACTAAAGCCAAATGTTCAAGTTCAAAATTATTATACTTTATTCTTTTGTATGAGGCTGTATGACACACTGGTATGTTGCAAGGGTTCTCAACTCTGCCTTTTACAGTGATCTTGACTCCTACTTTGTCATTTTTTATTTTTAATAAAATTATTCTGGAAAGATTAATTTAAAAACAAATTTCTGAAGCTTCATTTATCTGCCTTTGTAGATTGAGACAGTGTACTGACATAGCACAAGGAAACTTTCTCTTGAAAACCATGTTTAAAAAAAATTGTGTATTTAATCCAAACCCTGCAATACCTCCTGCTGAGAACAACAAAAAAAGGAGTAATCTCTGGATAAGCTTGTGGGGAAGATCTGTGGGAACAAATTGATGTCCCTTAGCTGTTCGATATATATGAATAAAACAAGTTTCTGGAGTACTGATCTGTGGGTCTGTCCATGGAAGATGATGAAACTCTTGAGCTCTGTTCCTGTGTGTCCTCACACAGCTGGTGTGTGATCAGTGTGGGTACCTGCTGTGTGTCACCTGGTGGTGGCAGAGGTGTGTGACAGGGCTCTCAGTGCTCACAGCCCCTCAGAGTGTGATATAAATGCACTGGCAGCAGATGATGCTGCAACTTCTGTTGTGTCTCAGGGGTAACAGGCTTGTGCTGGTGCTCTCAGACTCCAAGGCACCCTTGGAAGGATGAGCAGGACAGCAGCCGCTGCAGCAGCTGTGCCATAGGAGCACTGCTGTTTCCCAGCTCTGCTATGCAGCTTCAGCCGCTTGCTGTTCACAAGACGCGCAGCCTATAGCGAGAAGTATTTTCTGAGTAATTCTCTCCCAGGATTCGACAAACTGAGGGTGAAGCATATTGATTTTCAGTTATGTGCCTCTTCTCACTTCCCCTTTTTTAGAGGTAAGTTACAAATCTACTTGCTTGGTTCAAAGTTGCTTTTAATTCACTTAACCCAAATGACTACAGAAGATGTTTTCCTTTCCTTTTGTATATCTTAAGATTCTTATATGTCTTGCAGTAAAGAATTTGTGAAATGTTCTCTTTTTCCAGCGCAGCCCATTGAAAAAAATCAAAACCCCATGACCTCATATATAAACTAAGTAGGCTAGGAAGGACCAATGCTGTGAAGCTGGATCAAGCCCAGCTTGAAATTTGATGCATAAATTCCAATTTTCTCATGCTGATTTGATCAAAAGGGTGATGAGACTTTGTACCTTGACTCCTTCCCCCATCCTTTATATTGTAGTCTATGTCCAGGGTGGTGAGTGCCACAAAGTTCTGTTTATCAGGGAATCCCATTTTAAAAAATGTTTTATTTCAATTTCATTTTTCCCTTCTTAGTTCAAAGGAGTAAGGTAAGATTTAGACACATAGGAAGACAGCTTCTTTAAGAAGGTGAGGTTTTTACTATACGCAGCTCATGCAAAAGAGTTCCCTTTTGTTTTTAATAAACTGTGGGGCATCTTTTGTGTTCTTTGATAGATGGAACTAAAGATTTTTCTAGCAAGCGAATCTGGAAGTCATTTGTTCACAGCTTCTTTGCCAATTTTTGTGTTCACTGACTTCTAAAAATTTCTTTGGCTTATATATTAAATAAACCCAAAAGGTAAACAATTTAATAATGCTAGTACATTGAATACTTTAAAAAAAAAAAGTACTTATTTGTCAAAAATGGAGCAGTACTCTGCTGGGGTAGATATACACGCTAGTATATATCTACCATCCATCAGAGATGGATGGTTTTTTACATCCTGAATGGTGCTGATTTCCTGTCTGATTTCTTGCTACAGCTGCACATGTAAGGTCCTGCTGCTGCAAACTAGTGTTGAGCCATGTGAAAAATTAACTTGAAATACTCGTGAATTGGGTAACAAAGGTAAAGATTAAGAATTCTAATATTTGCCTGCCAGTGGCAGGATTTTTTTGTTTCGGTTTGGTTTTTTTACACTAATTTGTATAAGTTTCTTTTCTGCCTGCTTTTTACTGCTTATGGAAAACATTCAAGAACATGACCCTTCCAGAGGCATTTTGCTGAGCAGACTGAAGTCCCAAGAAACCTCTACCTTCAGGATTTATTTTCTGTTGGAATAGAAGCAGTTGGAACAGCTTACTGGCTCCAAACAGAATACTTTGGTTTGGTTTCTTTGGTTTCTTTGTGCTGTAGCATTTTCTGCAACATCAGTTTTGTTGAAAAGAAGAAAGAAGACAATCTGTCCAAGCAGTGGTACTGTGTAGGGAAAAGTTATAGTGGAGTCCTAGCTGGAACAGATACTGTAGCATGAAAAACCTGAGATACTGGCACTGATGGCTACAGGGTTAAAATCGGGATGTGGGGAGAGCAAAAGAGTAACAGTGATGCCCTGAGAGTAAGCTACTGTTCTAGAAACTAAAGTAACAAAATGAACTTTTTCAGCCTTCCTGCTCAGTTTGTCCTTACATTCCTGTAAGAATTGCGTTAGGCTGGTTTGTTAAAGTTCATGGTAGAAAACCACTGGTACTAGAGCTGGAAAAGGAACCTTTCCATATGTGCTGCTGGGCAGTCCTGGATGTTTACTATTGTAGTATTATGACCTCTTTCTAATATTTCACAATGTCTCTTTAAAATTATTGAATTGCAGCTTAATTATGGGTAAAATCTGCATAGGTGGGTTGGAATAAGAAGAAACGTAGCTGAGGAGTGGAGTGGAGTAGGGCAAGAGGTAGTGGCAGAAGAGCTTTGAGATATGAGACGGACCTGACTTCTTGGCTTAAACCAAAAGAGGCCAGGTGAGGCCAGCCCCCCTGGCCCATGGCATTTGGCTGTGTGGCACTGAACAGTGGCATGCCTTGAATTTTACTAGCTTTGCAGAGCAATGCAAGGTAGACACAGCAAAATACAGCTCCCATGATTTTCTGTGAGAGCCATCATGTGGCACTAATGATGCTGCCCAGAGTATTAGACAGAGTTTTGTTGGAAGTTATGGAAACAAATACCCTCAGTAAAGTGAGGAGAGAGGATGCATCCCTGGCCTATAGTTAGCAAGGATCTGGAAAGGATTTTGAAGAACAATAAGCCCTCAGCTACTTTTATCCCATGCTGCAAGGGAAATGCAAGCAATTACAGCCCTAACTAATATGCAGTTCAAATTGCAACCTGGACTCTATCCTTGCAGAATGCAGGTTTGTGATTCCTGCCACAAATGCTTCTGTATAGGTCTGATCTAATATTTACTGACATGTTAGGTGGGCATCAGTGTGTCAGACTTTCACGTGACCACTCCACTTTAGCGGTTAAAGATAATTATCCTGTCAGCATTTGCACTCTTAAGAATTAATCTGGGTCTGTGTTTTCTAAAAGCTTCTGAAATTTGATTTCAGATGGACATGCAAATGTTTCTGGGCTTTTTCTCCCTACTGGAAGAACAGCATTTCAAGTTGCATTTTAAAACTGCAAGCTGTGTGATCCTTTGCAATCAAACTTTAATTCACATTTTTTTGACCTGAGTAACTTTTCAAAGTTTTGTATCCCACTATATGACTGTGCAAAAGAAGAATGGATTAACAAGAGAAATCTTCTGTCAAGAATTAGTTCTGAAATGCTGTAGTTGTTGGAGTGTTTTACATGGCGTAATTTCAACGTAGCTGTAACCAGATCGTGGCTTGTACTTAGCCATGCAAGAGCACTTGGCCGGAAGTGGCAGCACATGTCACCAGGCTTGCTCTGAATGTTTCTAGCTCACCACTTCCTCATACTGAAGTGAAAGAACAAAAGCAACATCAGCTTGTAGTTCATTTTAACCTATAAAAAGTTGCAGTTGCAGAGGTGCTTACAGCCTTTCCCTTTATATTCTTCTTTTAGCTTTGAAATGAATCTTTGAGAATTTTGGTGAAGTTCATACTAGAAGCCTTAAGTTCTGAGAAGATATTTTTTGTGCAGGTCGTGACTTTTAGAAGTCATCAAAGGAATGGTTGTATAAATCATTTGAACGCTGCAAGGGAAATGAGTAACCACAAGAAACCAGTCTGTGCAAGACCTGGATTGGTGTGCATGGGAAGCTTGCGCTTCAGTCAGGAGCCCTTCTCAGAAAGCCACCCCTTACAGGAGTCTGTCACTGTTTGTGCTGATGTGTCTTAGCTTCAGCAGTTCACAGTACAGGCAGAATTCTCTTTAAACCACAGCAGTCTCTGAATCTAGTTTTCTTGATAATTGTTTCCTAAAGCTTCAGGCCTAGACACAAATGAACTTCTAAAACTGATTTAATTTGCTGTTGCCACAATGAAATGCTCTTTCCAGAGAAATGCATATTTCTGCTTTATAACCTTTGGGGCCAAAACAAAATCTATTCGGAGCAAAGGTTGTTTGTTTTCAGACCTGAATACAATTTTCTGTGATTTCAGCAACTGTGATTGCACAGATTAGGAGAAAAATCTTTACAACAAGGAAGGCAAAATCTTCTCCAATGTAAAAGGGAAACACTTGCCAAACTTACGTTACATAGAATAGGGATTTTTTTGAAAGTGCATATAATTCTCATGTCATTTTTAGAAGAGTGAATTAACGAAAGTATCTCTTTTCCTGTAAGTCTACCACTGAATCTTGTAAAATTGCAATTGTACTAGTAATCATAGCATTTTAAATTAATGCAATTAATTTTGTATGCTGTTAAAGTGCTGATGTGATATTTTTGCTTATAATTTGTATTCTAACTAATGAGCTGAACTACATATCCATGGCACGTTAAGTGGCCAAAACTTGTTATTTTCAGTATATTAAAATAGTAATATTGCATGTGAGAAGAATGAAATTCAAATAACTAATGAACATCGATATTTCATATTCAGTTTCTGCTGTGGTGTATTAAAAACTGCCACAGCTTTCTGCTTAATGGACAGATGAATTCTTAAAGCTAGAAACGGCAGTTTTCCAATTAAGATACTCTTGATAATTGTCAATTAAATTACATCTTAAGAAAGTTTATTTAATTTCTTCTAACTTACCCTCATCTTTTACAAACTACAACTAAATATCATGTAACTATATAAGATGCAGTGAGGAAAAAGTGGGCCATTCATTTCCAAACCGATTAATTTGGGGGGTACTGTCACAGGATTGAAAAATCTGGCAGTCATGTAGTAGTGAGACTTGAGTATTCTCAGTTTGACCTGTGTTGTAATACAGATTTAGAGATCTAAAAGTTAAAGTAGTTAAGATTAAAGCTAGTCTGTTTGGAAATCCATTTCACCCCTCTAAACCTTAAAAAGACATTATTAAGCCCTTCTGAATTAATTTTTTCAATATTTTTTAAAAACCTATGGCTTAAAGTCTGAAATTTATTTTCAAAATCAATCTGAGAACTGATAGGCACCATGTGGAAGTATAAGGGGGAAAAGGAGAGAAGTATTTTCTTGATACTTTTTGGAGGTTCCAAGGAAATCTTAATTGTTCCCAAATGAGTGTTCTGGAAAAAGGAGTTTTGTATCTCCTGTGTTGTATTACCATTTACTGTGATGTCTGATTAGATTGCATCAAACATCAGTTTTCAAAAGTAGATGCTGGCTTTGAAAAGGAGCTAAGGGGTCACAGGATGTATTTTTAACTCTGAGCCAGAGGTACCAGGGAATTGACTTAAACTGCAGAGACTAGTCAGAAGTTCAGGAGAAGTACACATTCAAACTTATTGGTGTAAAATTGAAGGATTTAGAGATCAAGTCTTCCTCTAATGATCTTGACTAACTAGTAGTGAGTCTGAGTTTGGCCTGCTTTCATTGTGCAGAATAATTTATCCTTGGCATGTTGGATGCAGCTGAAAACCTTTGTGCATTCTCAACACTTCCAAGTGTGTGGAAGAAATGGCAGCTTCAGAATAGTTCTTTTGACTTTAAGTTTCCTCTTACCAAATTGCCAAAAGGAAACTGAACACTTCCTTTTCATTAACTGCAAAACTTAGGAGTATCTCTCTCTCTGGCAGGAATCGACTTCAAGATCAGAACAATAGAATTAGATGGAAAGAAAATCAAGCTACAAATATGGTAAGTATTCCAAAGTAATTCAGCTTTTCAATGACTTGAATTCACTTTGAGAAAGAATACTTCATAGCTTTTGAGATTCAGTGTACCAGAAGTTTCATACCTTTTATTCATTGACTGTCCATAAGGTTTATGCTTTCTTCTGGATTGCCCTTGGAGTGGTTCTGCTTCAGTAGCACTGGAAATAGTCTATTCACATGCAAGCATTACAGCAATTTCCTGTGTTATCAAAAGCTATCCTCTTAAATGTGTTTTTAGCTTTTCCGTGTGCAGGAGAAATAGTAAGTCAATAGCTGTAAGCTAAAATATGCAAGCCAATAAAATGTAATCTCCTCTGGTACTTTGATACGTGGTTGTACTTACCAAGGCACAGGTGAATGATAATGTTCCTATTCCTTGCATGATGGCTTAGTAGAAACTGAGTCTCCTGATTCAGAATCCTTGTGACTAAGGAGGTGCAGTGCCAGAAGTGACTGGTAAAAATTTCCTGTCTGTAATTTAGGTTAAAAAAGCTGGGTTTTGTCAGGCCTTTGGGGTTCAGCTCCCCCAAAGTGTGACTGGTAGCCAAACACTTGGGTCTGCTGGTTCACTTAACAGACAGGTACTACTTTTAAGTCACCCAGGACAAAACACCAGCCCACTGAGTTTCAGTGGCTGACCTCAGCAGCAAACTGTATGTGACAGAGCACTATCCTGAAATATTTTACTGCTGTGTGTTTTAACTTTTGTTTAAGACAGGACTTGGATGCATCAGACCCTTTTTTTTTTAATTACTGGAGGGCAGGCTTTGTAGTGCTGAGTTTTATTGCTTGCATGAAAACTGGAGTGGTTTTGTGCCATGTTTCTGGTGCTGCTCTAACTGCTGGTGTAAAGAGGATAGCTTGGGAGTGAGGAAACTGCTGAGGGCTGAAGAAACTTGTGCAAACAGCCAAAGGTGTGTTTTTCCTAATGAGCTAGTATCAATGCATTGTTACTCTGTTTAATTAGACATCTCTAAGTACAGATGAGTGTAAAACAAATCATTTTTTTCAATGAACTGTAGGGATACAGCAGGCCAGGAGAGATTCCGCACAATCACAACAGCTTACTACAGAGGAGCCATGGTGAGTGCTCACACTTCAAAAAACCTAAACACAACTAGTGAAACTGGTTTGCTGTTCCTAAGATTGTGTCATGTAAGTCTTCCACCAGAGGACTGGATAATTGTAGCTAGAGATGTGGGGAATTAAGTTTGTGGTTTGGTTGGGGGTTTACTGTTTGTTTGTTTTGCCTTTTTTAAACATTCTGGTACTTGGTCTAGGCCTGTTTTTTTGTGATGAAACTTCCAACCCTATTGTCTTTTTTAATATAATTAAAATTTCTGCAGATTTTAATAAAATAAGTTACCAAGCTTTAGTCAGATAGGTTTGGGTTTTTTAAAAATGCAGTCAACCCCTTTAAATACTTGAAGTGTTTCAAAAATGGATAATGAATTATTTTAATATTAAAAGTGTGTTTCACTGAATTGCTTTTCCTTCAGCCAGTAGAGACTGCAAAGTCTGGGCTAGAAACACAATCACCTGCAACACCTACTGTTATGTTTTCCTCCATTGAGTGTGGCTTGAAGTCAAATAACTGACTTAGAGCCTGCACCCTTGTGGTACAACGCTTGTAATGATTCTTAATGCTGTGATTTGAGATATTTTATGTTGGGACACCTTTAATTTTGACTTGGTGGTTACTCCCTGTGCTGCTGTTAGACGTTCTTGCTGCTTTGTATGAACAGATCTGTGACATTCATAGGCTGTGGGTCCAAATAACTCCACTGTTACAGAACATAGGGAGTAATAATAATGGTTGTGGCTCTGTATTAGAGCTTTCTAGTGCTTAAAAAGGCTTTGGCAGTGACCCAGTAGTCTCCCCAGTCTGTGGCCAAGGACTTCTATTTGTCCTATGAAGAATGATTGGAAGGGCCTTAGGAAATGGAGGTGAACCTTGCAATCTGTCCTTAATGCAGTGGCTTTGTGGTTTCCCATGCTTTGCTAACTGTTGAGATCCCATGCAAGTATATGTCCAGAAGTGCTGGAAAGAGCTAAAGCTTCTGGGAGAGCCCCAGGGGCAGCTTTGCTGAAAGTGTCTGCTGGCCCCAGCAGATTGGAGCTGAAAGGTTTGATATCCTGGACTGCTTAAAGGTGCTGCATCTAAACATGACTTTAACCATAGAGTCCTGATTGCTGGTGTAGTAGAATTTCTAAACTTGCCCTGACTATAGGCTAATAATTAAAAGCTTTGTGTAGGTGGTGTGTTTGACCTCTAACAGTGGCAAAAGGTATTTTGGGTAAATTCCCGGTCATAGCATAATGCCTTGAGAAAAGACTTACCTATAATCCTATGTTGAATTTCTTTAAAAGTATAATTAAAACTACAGCATACATCAAAAGTCAGCCAATAGTACTAGCTCATCTAACTAGATTTTCCTAACTTTATTTAGGGAATTATGCTGGTGTATGACATCACAAATGAAAAGTCTTTTGACAACATAAAAAATTGGATAAGAAACATAGAGGAGGTAAGTGCTTCATTCCGTCTTATGATTTCCCTGGGACAAATAAAAATCAAGTAATTACTCACTTCTGTTGCAGTAGCCAACATATATGGCCATGCACCACTTAAAAGTAAAGTGTGTACTGTTACATTTCCAGAATAGCCAAATGCCTGTGCATGTATGCAACCTGCTACAGAGCTCATGGCACACATTTGATCTATTACAGTACTTGGGCAAATGTAATCTAAGAGTATTTATTCCAGCCTATTTTAATATTTTAATTGCTTTTTCAAAAGTCAGCCTCTCTCAGTAATGCCTTCACGTTAGATAATTTCTCTGAAACAAAATAGTCTGTTGTGGAGGAGTTTGACACGCACGTTTCTTTTCAACAATGATGCACTTTGTTCCTGAGAGATTACTTTTTCTTCTTCCAGCATGCCTCTTCAGATGTAGAAAGAATGATCTTGGGTAACAAATGTGATATGAATGAAAAAAGACAAGTCTCAAAAGAAAAAGGGGAGAAGGTAAGATTTGGTGACTCACCCTATTTAGAAGCCTACTTCTTATAGGATTCTGGCTTCTGGATGTTTGGTATGTTTTAGGCATGTGAGAGAAAATGGGTTTCAAATCTCTTGTTTCAGAAACTTTTATATGTATAGGATTCCAAGTTTGGGGGTTTTTGTCTTTAAATAGCACTTAACTGTCTTCAGGTTTGAATAAACTTAATGGTACTGTTGTCTTGGGCAAGATCATGTAAAGAATGTTGACCTTTGCTATAGCATGAAGTATTCTAGATCTCAATATAAAGTTTTCTGTATGGTTTGATCATGTACTCAATTCACTGTGGTGGTTACTTATTCTTGTTATAAGTGCTGTTACTAAAGCTTAAGTAATTAATTAGTAGTTCTACAGAACAAACAAGTGAGGAAGAATACTACAAAAGCTATCGTGTACAGCTGAAGTAGTCTAGCTGTTGGTAACACAGCTTATGGGATGATTGTATTGTAGTTATCTGGTCCACAATCCACATCAATAAAGATTCTACCTTAATGTTCTTTTAGAGCCTAAATAAGTATTTTGGTGAGAAATTAATGTCTTTTGTTTTGTTTTGTTTTGTTTTGACTTTCTGTGAGGGTATGATGAATTCTAATACTTTGTCTAATTTTCTTTAATGTTCTTGCAAGAGAAAATAGAAGTGAAGCTTGCTTGGTTTGGCTTTTAAAGCTTGTTGTAGCATGCAGCATCTATTCTATTATGAACCTATTGTGAAACATTCATTTTACCAAGGAACTTCAAACCCACTGTAAAACTTTAACCTCTCTTCCAGTTAGCAATTGATTACGGAATCAAATTTTTGGAGACAAGTGCAAAATCCAGCATAAATGTGGAAGAGGTAAGAGATGGCTGCTACACTTAGGTGTTTCTTGAATTCCTTCTGTGGAGGTATGCTCCATGATCTGCTGGGCTTTGTCACCTGATGTGGGACCTGAAGACCCAACCGTGCTCCTGGGTCTACTACCATGATCCAACTGTTTCTGGTTTTCTGGTAGTGTCTGGAGCTGTTTTAAAAATGGATGTTAACAGAGTGGTTTACTATTACTGTAGCAAACAGCTGCTTTAGATGTCTGTGCCTTGCTACTTAAATTTCAAGTCCTTTTGGAAAAGGAATAGATGTAATTTTAGAACAGTGCCTTGTGCAGGAAATGGCATTCTTTACTTTCAGGATAATGTGCTACTGTGTCACAGAGCCTTCAGGTTACTACTAAATACATGCTGTACAGATGAGGCTGAAAATTTGTGTATTAACGTGGAACACCAGGTCATAAGCTCATGTTAGAGGAAGAAGAATACTCACAATGCTATCTATAGATTTATAATCCATTTTCCTGCAAATAAATTTTGTGCTAAACCCACAAGATCTCTATTTATGAGAGCATAAGGAAGTAGAGTCGGAAGGAAGAGTGGCCTAAGTTCAGTCTATCTTACTATAAATCACTCATGTCATCTCAGGGAGGGTGGGGAGAGGATCTGAGCTGTATGAAAAGTGTGGACAAAAAAATAACTGTATCAAAAGGCAGTTAAATTAAGATTCATTCATCCAACCAGGTAGACTTGTTCTTAAATGTTGTCCTTATACCTAATCATTTAAAAGTCTTTCTGTGAGGTACTTTTAAAAAGTCCTGCAAACACCTACTTAATTCAGCTCATGCATCTGACAACTAGAAACTTAAGACATTGTTACTTTAAAATAACAAGAGGGATGTTGCGCCAGCCAAGCGCAGATTTTTTTCTGATTGTGGGGTGATTGTTATTCAGGATAGAGTTAGAATAGACTGATCTGCATCATGCTGCACCTGGACTAGCTTGACCTGTTTTTCACAGTGTCCTTGTGATTCTTAGAGCAGACACTGGAAGTGAGACCATGAGCAGTTAATACCAGAGTGGATACCTGAGTTCCCCCAGAGGGTTGAATTGCTCTGTCATGGCATGGCAGTTTCATTTCAATCCCTGCAGGTTGTGAAATGCACAACAGTGCTTACTCCAAGATGTTTGGCTCTCTCAATATTTTTTTAAATTGTCACATGAATGGTAAAGAAAGCATTAAAAAATGCAGCTGGTGTAGGCATTTGGCAATCACTAATGATTTAGTTTACTTTCCACCAAATACTTCACTTGCAGGGAATGACACAACTGTGATATTCTTGGGATCAGAAGTGAATTTATTTGTTGTGATTTATTTACATTAAATGAGTGCCTGTCTTTGGCTATATTCCAAACACAATGAGAGGGGAAGTGTTTATACTTCTTACATTCTGGAACTATCCTTAGATTATTAGGTTCTCTAGATAGCCTAAAGTCTTGCTTTTTCCTGCTCCTGAATCATTGCGGGATTTTCCTGCTACAGAAGTTTCTTTGCTCCTTCATACATTGAAATCTGGGATGCTGAGATTTGCCAGAGTAATTATTCATGGATTTTTATTTTGTTTTTAATAGAGATATTGGAAGGCTTAAATAGCATTATAGATAGTCCAGAAGTAAAGCTTTTGGAGGACAGAAAGTGAGCTAACCTTAATGTGAATTCCCAGGCTTGCCCTTCTCAAACCTCTCTGGGTTCCTAATTGTGATGCACCGTTCAGTTTGGGGGAGGGGGAAAATAAAAACAGGGTTAGTGTATGCAACCTTGTCTTCAGCTGATTTTTCTTTCAATTGTTATGCAATTAGAAGATCTATTCACTTGCTTCAAAGATTGGCTAGATGGAGACTAAAAATAAATAGTTTTTTCTTCTAAAGCATGTTTACTGAAGTTTTAAATATACAGATATTGTACATAGAGTGTCTTGCAACTCAAAGTGCTTCTAGTGGCCTACAGAACACTGTATTGTTAATGTGTCTGGCTATTCCAAGTTTATCATGTCCTTAAGGTGTCTTGTGACTAACTCTTGTTTGTTTTTTCTTTATTTCCACTCCTCACCAGGCATTTTTCACACTCGCACGGGACATTATGACAAAGCTCAACAGGAAAATGGTTTGTATTTCCAATTAGCATACAAACTAGATACGGTGAGAGGACAGCTATCATAATACTGAGTAGTAGCCCTACCAAAAAACTCCTAGGGATTACATTAGTTACTAGATCACATTTGAGCAAACAGTGATTTATCACATTTTATTACACATCAGTGCATAACTGTTCATTATCTTGCATGAACATTAACATTGGACAACCTGAAACTGATGTGTTGTTCCAAAATGTAATAATGTGATCTGTGTTTTATTATGTAGTCTCTTCTCCAACTAATTCTTGAGATCTGGATCATTATGTAAATGTGAATTTTTTTTCCATGTGATTAACAAAGTCTGGATAACTGAGAAGCTCAAGTTGCATCAGATCTCTGCTCTGGTTATTGCCTTGCAAGTGGGGGAAGTGAGGAGGGAGACTAGGAAAGCTAGAGATACCTTTTTCTGCATTTTATGATGTTGACACTCTTCTCTTTCAGAATGACAACAGTTCATCGGGGGCAGGTGGGCCAGTAAAAATAACAGAAAATCGATCTAAGAAGAGCAGCTTCTTTCGATGCACGCTACTTTGATGAACTTCTAATGATAAGACTGCAGCACACTTAGAACCTTTTCTGCTTCTTTGAAAGCACAGGGTCACAAAGCCTCAGAAATAATACCACCAAGCTGCTGCTGAGAGCTCCATTGAACGTAGACTGCGATACACAAATACCAAGTGGATTTTGCTCACTAAGCCTATTGACCTGTCAGGCTCTTCTTTCTCGGATATGGAAGCTATGAAGTGGAGACACAAATGCAAGATTTAACTTGCTTTCCTTTTTTATTTTCTGTTTTACTGCCTGTTGCAAAAGCTGCTATTTTTTTTTTAACTTTGCACATCCATATTGGCCTCTTACTGCCTGTTACAGCACAATCTTACATTTGTATTTGCACAGTTTGACTTGTAAGTAAGATTCTTAACAGATTTGTGCAGTTTTCTTCCTCTTTTTAAACAAATTTATTTTCAAGCAGAAGAGCCAGGGAAAAAATTAAGTCTCATTTCCATTATTTTCTATGCTGTATATTTGTGGCCATGCAGTATGGATGTTGTTGCTCTAATCATGAGAATTACTGTAACAATTGGCATTTAACAGTTTGTACAGATTTTGTCTCTTAGATGCACCAATCTGTTTATGCAGAAGCTATGGCTCCTATTCTGAATGTAGTATGTTGCTTTTCTTTCTTTACCACACTTAGCAAAGTTGTGTTCTGAATTGCCACTGTCTGATTCACAGATGCACCTTTCAGTTATTTGAATAAACACAATGTCTTTCCTCAGTTAACTTCCTTTTGTTAGCTCAGACTGTCTGCACCTTTTTTTGTTTCTGATGAGGAAGTACACTCTGGATTTGAAATCATCACCACAAATTGGCCTCATCACTATCACTTAAGTGGCTTGTGGAAGCTGAATGCATGAGTTTTGAGTAACCTCTTTGTGGATTCACTTGTTCAGAAATGACTGCTTGTAAAGGTGACTTCTATTTCTGCTCTTAATTTTAAGGATAGTTCATTAACGTCTGTAAGCATTGACCCTTGACAACAGAGGTGTCCAAAACCAAGCTTCCTGGGCAGTTGCTAAAGTATATCAAGTTTTGGCACTAAGGATGTCTCGCATTAGGGTTATAATGTACTCCTAGTTAATGCTGAATATGTGTCTTTGGTCTGCTCGAGCAGTTGATTTTTTCATCAAAAATTGGTACAGTGACCTAGACTATTAGAAGCAGAGGTGAAACATAGTTGCCTTTTTTACTCAGCTGAGCATTGTATAACCTAGTCTTTGTTCTACTACTTTTTTTATTGTCTTCTGAAAAATGTCCTCGATGAGCAATTAAAACAGGTGCTTTAGTTCTGTTGGTGTGCCAAATGTCGACCATTGTAAACTTTAACTACAAGTTTGTGTCCAGCATGTTTGCTGTTAGGGGATGGGTGTGTTCTGTCATTGTCAAAGGAAATGTCTGACGTGCTTGCTTTTGCTTCACTTCGTTGCCTGGAGTTGTAAACAGTGAGCCGGTTGTTACCACAGATAGGCACTTCATTTTGTTGTGTCAGGTACTGAATTTGTCATCTCTGGGCCTGTTCTAAATAGTTTGAAAGTGAACAGGCCAATAGCGTTAGATGTAAAACTTTTGATTTTAAAAGGTTGAACCTTAGTAGCTGATTCCATAAAGTTTTAAGTGGTTATCAGCCTGTCCCCATATGTAGTTTAATAAAAGTAGTTCCTGTAACTAGACAGTGGATCTCATAAACTGCTGTTGCTGCACTAGAACAGAGAAACCTTCATGGCAACAAGGTTTAGTGAAAAAACAACCCTAACTGCTCTGTTGTCTACCCTTGATGTTTTTCTTGGACAGGCTAAAGCAGTTATGTTTTCTGTATGGTTAAAAAAACTGCTTCTATACAGAAAGTGTTGTGACACCAATTATGAATGTTGTTTATTTTCAGTAATTTACTTCTGTCTTATTTGGTGTCGTAATACTTTGATTTTTATCTCAGGGGTTGTCTGCAAACCAAAACTGACATGTTCTTTGTTTGGCACTGTTTACAGAATGCTTTGTATTGTTTTTCCTGCTTCACCGTGTGGTTAAATGTTCATTCAATATTAGTCTCCATGAACTTCCCTTTGAAAGAGCCTATAAGTAGTAGAGTCTATGAAGTGCTTCTTGAAGCAGCAGCGAATTGGGGTATCTGCTCTGTATGGGGGAGGGTGGGAGGGAGAAAAAAACTTGCTATTTTCTTACATTTAGCTGTGCTAAACTGTACATAAATGTGAGGTAAGACCATAGGAAATTCAGTTTATGCATGAGAAAGTACTGCAGTAAATATTTCACTTTGCTTATTGTTCATGTACAGTTCATCTTTTTCTATTTGTAGAAGAATTTAATGCAATTTTGTTGTCAACTGCTGAAACTGAAGAATTCTAATTTCATGTGATCTTATGGATAAGGTAAAATGCAGATTTCTTTCTTTGTGTCTTTGCCCCCACCCCACTTCTCCAGCAGTATTAAATGGCTGAGTGGCTGCACTTTATCAATGTGCTAACTTTTGGTCAGTAGAGGCCTTTCTCTGTACAGTCTGCCCTGTCAGACGTGGAAAAATGTATCTTAGCGTGCAAATCAGCTGTATGTTTTACTGGGATATTTTAGCTATGATTTCCTCTAGACAAGATGATAATGGTATATTCTGCCTACGCATCAGATGCTGATATTACAGGCTTTTCTAATATCACTATCATTGTTTTGTGCAGTCTGTTGTTACTTTGCTCAAGGCTATATAATCTTAAGTTTTGAAGGACTCTTAACTATCAACTACTCAGTCAACTAGTTAGTACTGTAATGCCCATTAGAATGAAAGTCATATACTTATTAATTAAGCAGCAAATGTATTTCTGTTTTCTTCCAGAAATTGCCATTAACTTTTCAGGAAAGCAGGCATTTTGTGGTGGATTTCAATAAAACAAAAATGCTGCTTATGCTTTGGAGCTTTAGGAGAACCTTCCCTCAGCCCCATGCCTGTGCACTGTATCTTGACTGATATTTTTCTAATAGTTTTTAAAAAAAGCCAATGAAAAACAAACTGGTCTCAGTGCTTTGCAATTTTAGCTGTCAGTCTGTGCTCAGCAAAACATGCACAAGAAATTTTTGTTGAGTGTATATAGAATATGTTATTGACTTACCTGGGAGTTCTAATATTGCTAAAGCTTAAACCACTCATGAAACTTAATGCAGCTCACTTTTCTCTTTGGGGGACAGTCTCAAAAATGCTGATTGACTTTTCAGACCTGTAGTTCTTTTTACAGAAAATATTTCTCATTGTAACTTTCTCATACTAGTCTGCTGAAGTTAAGTGAATTATGTGGATCATTTTCACAAGTGAATAAAGAAATCTTGAATGTACATATCACATTAAAATATTGTGAAAGCATAATGATTTGAAAGTCCATCAATAATATGTAAAATGCATAAATGTGTTATTTGTGAAAATTAATCTGTTGTTTGGTTACCTGTTAATGTAATGGAATTTTTGCAATGTTAAAAGGATTGGTCTGTGGTTGATAATAGGTCTTTTTTCTCCTTTGTTCATTGAACTGCTTATACCATTCTCACTCTTATAAATAAAATTTGTATTTCTTTCTTCCAAAACAAAGCAAGATTTACATTGATTTATCTTGTTTCTGGTGAATTTCACTATTTCAGAGCATTCCTATGGCCTTACGAACATTTTTGCAAATAAAACTTCAATTACCATTATTTTAATGCTATATAGCTACTAAATTCAGAATTAAAAGTATAGTCCTTGAGAAAATGTTTAATTTTGAAATAGAAGTGTTCTGCTGTGTGTGTTTAAGCACATTTTACCTCTGTTATAAAGGTGTAATGTGAACAGCTCCTGCAGATAAAAGTGAACTTGTCATGTGGTTAACATGTAAACGTAATCATTAAATGTGTACTGATGTATATAGAGAAAAAAACCAAACCCAGCTCCTAAGAAAACCTTCATAGTCCAATAGTTTTATTATTTCATGTGAACTTTTTTACAATGAGTGTCTCAAATAAAAGTTACATAATGAAAAGCATTTTGGAGTATTTTGTATGAAATATTCCACTTAGTTTTTATACAGTTGGCATTTCCACTCTACTTTTGATACGTTTGTTGTGGAAAGGTGTCCAGCTGACTTGTATCTGTAAAGCTTAGTTTAACTAATGATAAACCACAAGGGTTTTTGCCTGTCTTTGCTTGTTCCTAAACTCGACTGTTCTTTAGAGTTGTCTAGAAAAATCCTCTGTTTCTGTAGTGATTGCTTAAATCTAAGTATATTATTTTGATGACCTTCAGTTTCCTAAGAAACCATTTTTCCAGACATTTAGTGTAATGAAATACCCTTTTAAAGTAACTTCTAAGCAATGCCTGTAAAGGTAACATGAGACACAATTTCCAGTTTGATTAAGAATCATCTACTGACTTAAGATGTTAACATTTTCTTTTTTATTGTTATTTTAAATCAGCATTATGTGAAAGGTATGACTCTGAAATAACCTGGACTACAAATATCATTGCATCAATATAGCAAATATTGTTTGTCCAGTGTCCTTCAACACTGAGGAACAAATCCCAAATCGAGGGATTTGGCAAATACTTGTTAGCTGTTACATTAGCAATAGTTTCTGCCTTCCAAATTGTGATTTGGCAGTAGCTCGCAATTGGTACAAAAATTAGCAAACCTAAGGAAAGTAGGGTTTTATCTACCCAAGACAAAAGCAGGTTAATAGTTGAGACATCCTAAGGAATAAATGGGAAACTCAGGGATGACAGCTTCAAAAGTGTGTTTTCTGTGTGTTCCCCTCACCAGCTGTATTTAGCTGAAAGGCTGTGTCTCTACCCTAAGCAACACAAAGCTAGAGTTCCATCCTTTTTACACCTTACTATTTCTTGATTCTGGTTTGCTTTGTTGTGCTTGTTTTCAGACTTCTGGCAGACAAATTTGCTGCTTTAGGAGCAGCTGTTCAAGCATTATCTACATACCCCCTAAATCTGAACTGGGTTTAGATGCTCAGCAGTCCTTAAGTCCTCATAGTAGTGAGATTTTAAGTATGTTTGCATTATGCATTTGTTAAAAGGAAATAGCAGACATACCTACACTACATAAATACCGTGATTTATTACAGCTTCTGTCTGGATCTATTTTTGGTTGCAGACTAGCAATTATGATACAAATACTGCACACTTGTAGATCAGGGGCAAGTTGTTGGCACACATGCAGAATGTATCTGGTTTTTATAATTTGGTAAATTGCCTTTTTCATAAATTATTCTTTTTCCAAGTTGGTTGACTAGTAGCTCTTTAGAATTCTTGAACTATACCAAAGTCATCAATATAATAAGATCTCACAATAATTTTTCTTTAGAAAGATTCTAATCTTCAAGAGATGAGATACGTAAATGAAGCTTTTATGTTGCATAATGTTCTCACCATCTGGACATTTAAAGACAGCATGGCATGGAATGCAGAGTTTTGCTCTTGGTTGTGTTGTAGTTGCTTCAAAAATTTTTTACTGCCTTCAGCAGAGCACATCAGCAAAAAGCTGCTGATGTGAACAAATGCTGCATGAGTTCTGAGCACATAGCTGGTTATTGTTACTTCAGTTTGTGAAATAAAGTTGTAAGTTATGAGCAGGATATGGACATTTTCCCCATCTGAGGAATTAACAGGTTTAATGAATTGTGGAAAGTGTGTGTAACTTTAACTGTACTGCCTTCAGAGTGACCAAGAACTCTGTGAACATCCACTGAGTCTTGAGAATTTCACCCTAGTTTATCTTAAATAGCTTCCTTGAGTAGGTGGCTGAGAGGACTTATTGCAGTTGTGACCTTTTCTGCCTATGCCACCCCTCCAAAGGCGTGTCCATGACACACAGCTCTGACAGGTGTCCCAAGACCTCGTGTTGGTGCTGGGCTCTCAGATCCATGGACTTGCTTCAAAACAGGTTTTGATTTCTCAGGGAAATGCTACCATTGTTCACACTGACCTTTCTGACTTCGTTTTACACCTTTGTAGAACAGCATAAAGGGATGATGCTCCTGTGACACTTCCTTTGGGACAGGAGCTGGCAGGGCCCGGAGTTGATGCCTTTCTCCGCTGCGTCCTCTCTTTCAGTGTTGCCTTACCCACAGATGTATTTTTGTATGCAGTGGAAAAGTGCAGACTTCACTTACCCAATTAACTACAAGTGAAGTACAAATTATATTTTTTTCTTTTTTTTTTAAAGAAAAGTTGAATGTTTAATTTATTTTCATGCTGTTTGCAAAGCTGTAGTGCTACTTCTTTTCCTTTTTTTTTTTTTTCTTTCCCCCTCCAGGCAACATAGGAACTAACTAGCTCTGGTCTGTATTCTAGAAGAAGGACAGAATTTCTTCAACAAGGCTGAACAACTTCCGTTCCTGTCTTAATGCTGCCGAATGCTGCTTCTAAGCTTCCTCACCCAAACTGCAATGATTTTGTAACCCTCAGAGTTGTGCTCTGAACCAATAAAACACAGGCAAAAGGCAACCACGTGTCTTACATACTGTTTACATGTAATTTTCCAGAATAGCACTGGTAGATGTACTTGAAATTAGGAAATGGCTGAGCAGCTCCTTGTGCCAAGTGTGGGGAGGGAGCGGCCTTTAAAACCAGGTCTTGATTAATTAATTGAGTTCCATGTGCTGTTTAGGCAGATAGGGCTGCGTTACTCTGCGACTGCTTCGTCCGCTTGAAGGGAGGGCAGGGACAAACAGTGCTGCACGAGGCAGGGCTGGAGTCTTTCCCCTTCCTTGTCTCCCGCGTAGGAACGGCGAGACCACTCTGCCCGCCTTGCTGAGGCGATCGGCGGCGAGACCGCTCCTGAGCGGATCAGGTGCGAGACCCCTCTGCCCGCGGCGCTGAGGAGATCAGCGGCGAGACCTCCCTGCCTGTCCCGGTGAGGAGATCGGCGGTGAGGTCCCCCTTCCAGCCCCGCTGAAGGAACCAGCGCCAGCCCGCGGGGCCTCGGACCGCCTGCGCCCTTCTCGCAGCGTGAGGCGGGCGTGGCTGCAGGTCGGTGCCGGCGGCAGGCGCACGCCCAGGGCAGGCACTGCGGGAGGGCGGCGGCCCCGCTTTCGGGGGCAGAGGGCGCGGGGACGGCACCGACTCGGAGCTTTCCGCGCACTGTCGCGGAGGAGAGGCCGAGGATGGGGACGGCTCCGAGATGCGCTTTTCTGAGATGTCGAAGGCAGCTCCCGCCAGCCCCGGCCCCTTCTCACTCTCCTGTGGGTACTCCATGCCCACACCCCCGGGGTGCCGGTGGGGAATGCGGGCAGGGCTCACCGGGAAACCAGCGTGGTCCGGGAGGGCGGCCTCGTGGGCCTAGGGAACCGCCGGGACCTTGGCGCAGGCTCCCCACAGCGATCCTTAGTGGCCATAAATGTTCCCAGCGCCGTGTCCCACGGCCTCGGTCACCCTCTGGGCGGTGACCCCACCATGCGGAGTACGCTAGATGTGGGCTGTTCTATGTGCGCCTCCCAGCCGTGCCGTGGTGCCTGGGGATACAAAACCCAGGCATTCTTCACGTGATGGTCGCTGCGCTTGGGTTAGCCTTAGGGCGTTCTTGAGGAAGCTCCCACTGCTGGGTTACGGTGAGCGGCACAGCCGGGAGAACGGCCTGGGCGCAGGGGTGTGCAGCCGCTGCCCTGCGCAGGTGACCGGTGTGTCCCAGCCGAGGTGTCCCAGGCGGGGTGACCCACGCGGGAGAGGTCCGGCCCGGAGCCCCGGCTCGCCGAGCGGGGCCAGTTCTGGCTCTGATGTCTGGGAGGGCCCTCCATTTTCATATGTACTTTCATGTGCACTTTTGTGCATACTCATTTCAAGTCTCTGTTGTTCATTTCTGCCTGACAGGTATTCCCAAGAACCGTAGCTATGGCAGAAACCAGACTATTACCAGAAGTGTTTTTAGAAGCTGCTTCTACTTTTCCTACACAGTGCAGTTAGGCTAGTAGTCCTTTTTCTTTCACCATTTATGTAGTGTGCTTAATGGCACCCCCAGTTTGCACAGGAACAAAACACACAAGGGAAGAAAGCAGCAGGGAGACCAGCCAGACAGAAGCCCTTGAACCAAAAAGGAGGCAAAAAACCTGAAGAACAGTTACACATGAGAGGAAAGATGTGTGCTAATGTCTTTAAAAACAATTTGATGGGTGTTAACATCTTTGAAACGGGTCTTAATCTGAAGGTAGGGTTATTTAACTGGTTTTCAAACACCCTGTCCACATCAGAGATGAAATTGCTAGTTGAAATTTCTTTTAAAATTAAAAAATAATTTCTAGTCATGGGAAATTCATGCTTTAGCATGTATTTGTTTTGTGGTATTTACTCTGCAACTCTCTGACCAATTTATTTGCCTCGTGGAGATCCTTAGTAGAAATATGAAATGCTAGTGGAAAATGCGATATGTGTGTCAGGAAAATCCACAAATGCCAGAGGTTTATGTCCAAAAAGGAGACAGAGGAGTCCTTCAACTTTATTCAAAAAAAGGGAGAGATGTCCACTGGGCCACATGCCCCCGGAATTTTCCCTCTTGGTATTTCAGAGGACGCAGCCTCCCTTTTATCCCTACTCCCGGCTACATGTTGCCCTGTTCTTTTCCCCAGTGGCTGAGGTACTAGGAAGGTACAGGCTCCCCGAACTGCCTACCTCGTATCCCCCCCTGAACGTGTCATTTCCCCCCAAAGTTCAGAAGTTCAGGCTTGTGCAGACCCTTGTCTATTTCAGGAGCAAAACTGTTTGGACCCGGTAACAAACCTACTGCCCAAAGTCAGTAGAAAGTTTAAGACCCCTTTCAAAGACGTTAACACCCATCAAATTGTTTTTAAAGACATTAGCACACATCTTTCCTCTCATGTGTAACTGTTCTTCAGGTTTTTTGCCTCCTTTTTGGTTCAAGGGCTTCTGTCTGGCTGGTCTCCCTGCTGCTTTCTTCCCTTGTGTGTTTTGTTCCTGTGCAAACTGGGGGTAGCCATTAAGCATCAGTATGGAAAAATGTGCTCATCTTTGGAGTGGTGTTTTCTTTGCTGCTCCAGGAACTATTTTTATCTACCTATGACAGACTTTGGAAGTAAGTAATATGATATTTCTTACTTACAGGAGATTGCTTAAATGTGGAATCATATTGGAGAAACAGCTTACACTATTTAATATCAGTAGTTCTCTTGTGGCAACATAATTTATCAAAAGTTAGTTTTGATAATAGAAAATAAAATTATTGCAGCCTTAAACCAAATAATAAAACTTAGGAATGTTAATTTTAAAAATTGTTTCATTGGTGCAAATTGGAGATCTAACACAACTAATAGGGTTAACTCTGTTAGTTAACCCTTGAACTTTCTTTCATAGGGAGGGCCACCTTTTGGAATAAAAGAGAATTTAAAACAAAGATTATATTTCATTTATCTCTGAGGCTATAATTTCAACATGCCCCACTTTTTAGGGTAAGACACCCTAAGAATTTAGAGTGGTGGGGTTTGCTAGAGACCTAACTTTTCTAGCAAAGCAAGAAACTGTTCTTTGTTACTTATTAAATACACATGGAAAGCAAAGAACAAAAGAGGAAACTGGTGAAAAATGGCTACACCACCTCTTCTGCTCTTTCAATTTTTGTGTAGCAATTCCGGAAGGAAAAGCCCTCCTCGATAGTCCTCCAGAGGGCACATGACCTCGGGTTGAGAAAAAGGTAACCTAAGGTTTTGTTCAATATATTCCTTCAAGAAAATCATAGAGGAATAAAAATATAAAATATTTTTATTTTGTTTATTTTGCTTTTGTTTATATTTTTCTAGTGGATGAATTCCTGGGATATTTTCTAAGACCTGTGCAGCCTGTTCAGAAGCACTGAAAGTTTAGTTCTGTAAAAATAGCTTTTTTTTGCTGGCAGCCTTTAGGCAATCTGCTGGAAAAGTGAACTGGTGAACATGAATGCATAGGATCATGGTGCCTGTGCAAGTATGAGGTGTGATTATTAATTGAAGTGAAGGGGCTGCTATTTGAATTTATTGGTGAAAAATGAGATGCATCCAACGTGACTCAGTTTTTATTCATAAGTTTTGACAGCTGTGTGTGTTACTAACTGATAGAAGCCTCTTTAGTAAGCTATTGATGCCATTGCTTAAAAAGCATTTGGTGCTCCTGGGAAGATACTTGGGTCGATAGTATGTAACTATTAAATTTATATTGTATGTGCCTGCAAAAATATTTTAATATACTAAAGACATAGTTTGGTAGAAAAATAATCCTGGAATACAACACTTGACTTTCAGTTCCTTGTTCCATAGTGTTCTGGCATTCATCCTTATTTTTACATTTCCTTTTGCTGTTGTTTCCAAACTTGACTGTATGGTGTTGAGAGGAAGTAAAAGAAGTGACAACTTTTCTGACTTTCTCATGTTTGAGTCACTAGATGGTGCCATTGCACTTCTCTGGAATCGGAAAATATTTTACATATTCTTTTTAGTAACAGTTGTTGGTTGCATTTTTAAAAGAAAACTTTTTTGGTCTTCTGAGTTCTTTTTTTTTAAAACTATTGCTTTTTTTTTCTGAGACTATGCAATATAGATGTTTTGCGTGAATCAAACTAATGTATTAATGAAAATGTGCAAAATTTTAAAGTTCTGTTCTTTTCAATTGTCATCAACTTTCAGTTTTATATTCGTTGACATGTTTTACTGATGTAACAATGAGACCAGACTTGACAAAAACACGCATTTTAAATGTACAATTGTTTGAGGGTCTTCAAATATCTGCAGCTAATGTAAATTATGATTCACCTGCTGCTTCAGTTGAGGCATAGTGGTTTTCATCCACTGACAACTGCTCTGCATTTCTCTGTGTACTGAGACCAAAAAGAATAGAGTTAACAGTGACTCATTTATATCTCTTGCTGTAGTTCTGGGATATAACAGAAACCACTTTGTGCAGTTTCATGTAGCATGCTAAAATTTGTTTGGGGAACTGTTGTTTCATAATCTCACATAGAAAAGGTAAGTCACACAATTCATGTGCTGACTGACAGGTACAAGTGATGGATATTATTTTCAAGTTTAACCACTACATTTTCTGTTTAGCTGGTCGGAAATGGAGAGGCTTCCAAAACCATTTTTGCAAAATGACTTGGACACTTTTTTTTGTGAGAATGGCAAAGTAGAACTTTACATTCACAGGAACGCTTGTTATTAATAAAATTACTTATTTTGAGAGATCCTAATACTGGCCAGCAGTTTTTTCTCAGTGAGAAATGATGTTATAAAACTGTAGCAGCCATATTGTGGTAGAAAGTGTTTTACAGTTGGGCAAGGTGCAGTGAGTTAGGTTTGCTATGGAAAAACTTCATCAGTTTGAGAAGAAGCTGTGAATACTTAAGTTGTGTAAAGCTGTGCAGTCAGTGGATTACAGTTCTGAGTTGTAACGTGGGCAGAGCCTCTGGAACTTTTACCATAATTAAGCAGTCTAAAATCACCAAAAGGTCTGACTGGTTGTGTGAACTGCTTGGTTTCCCGAGGCTTCCAAGTCACTGTCTCTTTGTTACCTCATGTATTTTGTGAAGAGCCAAGCACATCCTAAACACGCACAGTAAAGAAATGGAGACTTCAGCATATCTTGGTGCTGGATCCTTAAGTTGAGTCAGCTTGCACGTTCTTGGCAGTTGGATACCTCCCCCGCAAGGATTGCACAGCCCTCTAGGGGCATCCAGCAAATCACTCATGGTTTTTCATCCACTCTGTAACACACACACCAAATTTCCCACCATGTCCATCTTTCAAAGTCTGCTGTTTGCTTTTGTTTGGCTTAATTAAAGAACAAGGAATTTTAAATTCTTCTGTAAACATTTCCTGCTGAATACACAGCCAAAACTGAAACAAGGTGTCAGATTTCATTTTTTTGTAATGTTTCTGATTATCTGACATTTTTGAAATGTAGAACATATACCTTCTTTTAAAGGTCTGTATGGTAGGTTAAGCTCCAAGCTACTTTTTCTAGTGATGAAGGAAAATGTCTTTAATTTACTTTTCTTGTTTTTTCCTTCTATTTAAAAGTGAAAGTCTTAATAAGATTCAAATATTCATTAAAAGCTAACAATAAAAGCTTCACAGTGTCTTGTTGAATTTTTATGTCCTAAGCTATATTTGTGGTTGAAAAAAAGCCCACACCACAATTAAGTTATAAACTGATTTTTCAAAATATACTCAATGTGTAAGAATAGCTATTTATAGTTTTCTTTTAGAATTTCAGAAAATTTGATTACTTGCAAATAATAAAAAAGCATTGTCAGTGGTGCTAGTTGCTCAGAGCCACTTGATGGCATCTGACTTGTGAGTCACTAGTTCCATTTCCTTAAGATCTTGACAGAAGGCAAGTGAAAAGCAGGGCAGGTCATCAAGCCCCTATAAAACGCACAGAGGTACAACCTGGTGATCTCCTTGTAGTGTGAAAGTTCAAGGGAATATCCCACCCAGCAGCTGGCCAGTTCTGAGTATCCAGCCACCCAGCCATGAGATCTAAGTATTTTTTGTATCGTTGTTTGCTGTGTTACTCGGTCTGCTGTTCCTCTGCACTAAAAAGCATTAAATGGGGGCAGACAGCTGCAGCCAACACACTGATTATTACAGGACCTCTGCTTTTTTAAAACCTCTAATTTCTTTATAATGATGCCTTTTCATTTCACGTCTCCAGCTCTTTGACACCAGCCATCTCTTACATGAAAAGCTTTGGATGTTACTCATGTTCCTGGTACTTGGTTGAACTGTCTTTTTTTAAATATCAGTATTTGTTTACTTTTTAACTTGGCTTTTGTCAGGCAGTGTGGCAGGACATATCCTCCCCCTCTCTACCACAGATGGTTGGTGCAGATATGGAAGAGATAACCCAGGGGGTGCAGATATGGAAGAGATAACCCAGGGGCTGAAAGGCCCAGCAAGGAGTCATCTCTGGCGCCAAAAGGGCTCAAGCCCCAGCTACGAATCCACATCTTAGTCTGGAGAGCAGATGTGGAAAGAGATAAAAAAATATTCTTGACTGAGACACACTGTTTTACAAACTATAAAAGACACACAAGTTATTCACAGAGGCAGAAGCCTTCTACACACACATCCTGAAAGTGTGGGAGACTTCTCCCCGGAGTTTGGACGCAGATTCTGCGGTTACTTTCCTGGGAATTGAGGGAAAGGATCTCGATGTGTGCCCCACCAACAATTGGATGGTAAGATACATTGGATCCTAAGTTATATTATTTCTTCACTAGCCGTAAAATTAATGGTACCTTTAACCTCATGCTGTATATACCTACTAGTAGTTTCTTTTTATTTGTGTTCCTGTGTAGTATATAGTTTGTTTGAAGTCTTATGTCTGTTAGGTTTGTGTCTATTAAATTAATAATTCATTCTATAATAGGCCGAATCAGCCATTATTAAAGAACTTGGGAACGAAAGTGGGTTTTGAGGTGCTGGCCACCTCCATAAAGCTACTGCCTGCTGCTGGAGGCCTGGGCAAAAGGCAGAGACTTAGCTAAACCCTCACATCCATTCGTAACAGGCAGCAGTTTGAAATGCACAGTTCAAACATTCTCATGGGTACCACACATCTGGGCATCTTAATAGTTCAGTTGTACCTTTCTCCAGTAGTAAGACAAATTATTCAATATTACATTCATGTGTTTGATTAAGGGTAACAGATTTAAAATTGAACTCAGATGAGAATTAGTGTGTTGATCTTGCTACAGAATTTATGAAAATAACGTTTTACTTCAATACATTAAGCTTTGCTATAGCAAAACTACTCTATTTTCTTTTTGCTATTTTACCTGAAGTCCTGAAGGCTTCTTTTCCCCTAAAGCTTCTATATTTAATATGCTTTTTCAAAGTTTGCTTTTGTTGGGCATTAATTTTTCGGTGAATATATTAAAAGTAATCCTTTGGGGTTTATTTTCATACAGTAGTGATGATATATGAGGATTTTTTTGTGACTCAGTATTTCCTTGGCAAATTTTGAAACACAGTTAGTTATCCAAAATGTGTTGTACCCTTACACTCTTCATAGTGGAGAAGGTGTAAAAATGAAATATTTATCATTATCCCACTGCAAACTTTTAGCAGAGTAGTCTTGTGACTGGTCAGCCAGTTCTGACAAAGTTCTACCAGGCTGACTTGAAACTTTGTTATATAAATTATGATAAGTTGGCCTGGAGAAAGCTTTCCTTTCTGAAGTAAAAAAGAAAACCTGGTAGCTGCTGTTTTGATAACCTCTTCCTGAGAGGAGGAATTCTTGCCTGAACGAGGAAATGGAACAGTCAGTAAAGCACCTCTGTGAGGATATTTGTATTTGCTGACAGGAAGTGAATACTTCTGAGATTATGCAGTCATGCTATGGGGATGTTGTCACACACAGGAAGGGATTTCCTTCCGTCACAAGGAAATGTAAGGAGAGCTCTACACCCCTTGTGGCATCTTACTCTTTCACTTCACTGGCTCAAGCTATTTAGGCTTCATTTCTGCTATTAGAATCTCAGAAATGGGTCATTCAATTTTAAAAAGAAGTGAATTGAGATTTTTGTAACTTGATTTAATTTATTATGGTAGCATGTTAACTACATCTATCTTTCTGATCATGCTTGATTTTTTTCCTGGACATATTGTACGTATAAGAGAGACAAAGGAAATCTGCTGGAAACTATTAAAAAAATGTGATCCTTCAAGAGGTTTATTAAATGACAGTGGCTACAAAGACCAGAAAACATATGAGCTTAGATTCTTTCAGCTTAGGGACCACTGGCAGTGCAAACTGGTAATACAATGTTAAAGAAAAGCAGTAATTCCCATATGCTTGCATTTTCAAAGGCAACATGGATTTTATAGGAGGCCTCGGTGCAATTAGAGAGTGTTATAAGTGTGTGGGCTTCCAAGCAGGGGTTCAGAGATGCAGCTAGGCAGGCGCTAGAGCAAGGAAATGAATTATTTATTAAATTTACAATACCATTTATATATTCTAGTTCTATAAAGCAATTGAAGAGTGCTTCCACTTCTCCTAGGGTGATTGGTCAAAATCTCAGACACCCACTTAGAAATGTTTTTTCCTAATATAATATACACAAGGTCAGAAGATACCAGATATGAATGCTATTTACAAAAACCCTATCTATCGTTTACATAGCTTACACAGCAAAGAAAAAGTTCTCACAGAATGAATGCAAGAAGAGAAAATTTCCCTGCTAACAGCATTTCAGCATCCACATAAGTGGGAATAGCAGGAATATGATTTGTGTGAATTCCTTTTCTGTTTGTTCTTTTGCTTAAGAAACAATTCTGAAGGAGACATTTTCTCCCAAATGTGTAATGTGTTTAATATGTTTGCTTTGCTGATACTGTGAGATTTTCCTCACAGTAAGCATGTAGTGCTTGGCTGAGTTTTTTATGCTTCTTTTTACAGGTGTCAAGGATGCTACATGCAAAAGAGAGTGTTTGATGGATGTTTCTAATCAGCTGGGATGAAGATTAAAATACACAATAAAATGTTACTCTTCTAGAACAAACAAGAGAAACCAAAGAAACAGCACAAAAATTTATTATGTAATTGTGTCTTTAAACACCTTTATTCAAAGAGTAAGTTATACTTACTCCCTGTAGCACACAAATGCTGCTTTTTAAGTAAGTTTCAAACATTTCAATAAGATGATCTTTATGTGCTTGTTTATGTGAGATAAAAATGCTGGCATATGTGGTGTACTCAGTTGTAAGATTGTGCTCCTAAATTTCATGTGCAGTAAGTATTAATAAGTTATTTCTCCTTGCACTCAAAAGCCTGCTTTTGGCATCACACAATTTTCTTGGGGATGGAAGGGGAAGAATCTAAAATACTCTCTGCTGAAACTGTCTGAATCTGCCATATTGAAAGGAGAAAACACGATAAGAGTCTATTTCTTTAAAATCATAGATGTGGTGGTGCTGCACTTGAATGTTAAAAGGATCTGAGTATAAAGTTCAGATTGAAATTTCCCCAGTAGTGTTTGGCAGCATTCAGACCTGAAGTTATTTTAGTTATAATCCTCTGGTCTATCACTTCCTGTGTGGATACTGAAGTACAAGCATTTCAGATCCGCACTGTATATGTCAGATTTAAGAGTAATTCTGTATGCATTACGGTAGGCTGGATACACCCTATTCTTCCTGAAGTCAATGAGATTCCACTTTGTCTGCAGTGGAATCAGGTTTATGCTTCCCATTTTGAAAAACGCATAATGAGACTAGAGTATGAGGTTTGAAAAGATAACTTAGATTTCTTTATAGGAATTAGATTACTAAGAGAACTGAATCAGAGAAAACATCTACTGTGTTATTGAAGCTGTAATATATACTGTAAAATCTATCAGGATTTCATGATTAAATGACAAGTCTGCTTAAAAGCAGCAGCAACTACATTATCTCTACATCATTCACACACACAATATATAAGAGCAGGATAATAAGACAATCTTCTTCTCTAATTCCAGTGACAGTCAGGGGCTGACTTCCTTAACAGATTTGTGAGGCTGTGTAATATCTGGAAAGTGAGCTGTCCCTCTAGCAGTAATGTTTTCTCAGCACTGAGTTCCTAGGCTTGAACCCCATTAATAATCCATATGGCTTTCATTGCATTTACACTTGTCTTTTCCTTTAATATTACAGTTCCACTGGTGAATGCACTGGCATCATATCCTGTGCTTTTCAAAATGGTATCTGCTGAACAACCCAGTTCAAATTCTGGTGTCAAATACAGTTTGCCCTTTATCTTGTTTATGTTCATACTGCTAAAACTAATACCTTGTTTTAGCAAGGAAGAGTGCTTGTAGCTTGATGAGTATCTTCGGAATTGAATACATGTGGGAAAACCTGTGTGTCTTGGGGTGATTCTATGACCATACTGTATTCCGCATCGCCTGCTTGATCTCTAGTGTACCTTTCAATTGCAGAGGGGGGAGAGAGAAGCCGAGAGAACTCTTCAAAGCGGCCAGCTTGACCTTGCATCTAGAATGTTTTGCATACTTTTCTCTCCCGATTCTGACAACATTTGTTGGTTAGAGGACTTTTGCTCTCTAGCTTCTTCGGCTTTCAGCGGAGAAGGGACTGTGATCTGCCTCAGCGGCTTCTGTTCCTTTTTGGACTGTTTTTAGCTTGCTTTTCATCTGAGACCAGCTCCCATCTCCGGACCTGCTCGGCAGGACCCTCCAAGGGGGATCGTCGGACCCTGCCTGGCCTGGCCCGGCCCAGCGCAGCATAGAACTGCAGGTTTTAGCTACAGAAAGAACTCTAAAATCCAGAGTCCTCTTTTAGGGGACAGGGGAGGGGGTTTCAATACCCTTTTTTGCCCTGTGACAGCGGGGGACTCTGTTTGTTAAATAAATAGTTTTTTTCAGTTTCACTAGAGAAATTATTTTCCTGAACCCGTGGGGGAGGGGCTGCCAGGGCCTGCTTGCCTGGCAGGCAGGAGAGGGAGAGTGAGACGCCCCTCTCGGGTTGTTTCCTCCTGGATTTGTGTCCAAGCTGGCACACTGTGCTAAACAAACCATAAAACTGGAGTTTAGGATTAATTGTAAAATCAGTTAAAATACCCAGACTCAGTAAGCAGCAGACATGAAAAGAATGTGGTGAGGAATTCAGCCCAGGGGGATTCACTGATCATATCTCTCTGGAAAACAAGAGAGCAAGGCCTCTCTTTTGGCTGGTACATGTTTTTAGAACTCTCTGGAGGCTTATCATTAGCCAAGAACAAGAGATGTGTTTCACCAATCCAAAATAAATCAGTGCTATGAATGAAAAGAGGCTTTTGTGACAGAGAAGGGCATCAAATTTTGGAGATGTCTTCATCCTTGTACATGCCTGGTTTGTAGATGACGCCTCTGTTGTCTTCATCTCCTTTTTTGCGGCTAAAATAAAACAAATTTATTAAATAATCGTAATGCCAATGAATGAAAAGCACAATTAGTTACTTAAAATTGTTCATTATGAATGTATGAGATTATTTTTCTCTGTACTAGTAAAAGTGTCACAGTAGCTTATTGTGACAAATATTTCAGGAGAACACATTTTTTATGCAGGGTCAATGCTGAATGCAAGAGGATCAGGCTGTAGGCAAATTTGTAATACTAGATTTTTTCCCAGGATTTGGCTTTGTTGGTAAACAGTGGCTTAATGATGGCAGTATATATTTCTTCCTCTAAAATGTTGTGACCTTTGGGAGAGGTTTCCCTAAAATTCCATTCTCCTTCTTTCACTTACTGTTCTAGGAAAAAATGGAAGGATCCAAAAAGCAATTAGCCGCAGCAGTGCTAGCAAAAAGAACAAATGACATTTGAGAAACAGAAAAACTGGGTAAGTCTGTGTAGGGGTTTTAAGAGTTCTTC